>JBBPBX010016883.1:0-14660 GCA_038048925.1 Garcialebias charrua | reverse complement strand
CGGCCCCACTGGAACTTCTGTAGCTATTCACCATTTTACATTGAAGACTTAAATAAAATAAAATAATAAAATAAAAATATTTAAAAATATATGCATATATGTTTTTAGTTGTGTAGGACAAATATTTTATAGGTAATGATGAGTTATATTGTTTGTTTCAAAAAATGTTTTCTGATTCTTGACATCTTTCCGGTCCTGGGGTGCATGAATCGTGTCCATAGACTCTCGTTAAAAATGGCACATGCGCAGCTATTCCATTATGTTACAAGAGAATAGGAAGATGCTGGGCACAGATATCTGTGCCCAGGGCATGTCCAACTTGAGCTGTACCTACCGATCATGTGCTTCCGGTCCTTTTTTTTTTAGGGTCTGAGAAATGAGCCGTGCAGACAGTGACTCAAGCAGGCTGGATGCAGGTAGGTTTTAAATAATTGAAAGCCCTTTATCTAATTGTCAGGATTTGCTCTGAAGGCAGGTACGAACCCAATGGTGTAGGTAGGGACTCAGACTAAGATTTATACAAAAATGAACACTTTAATCTTACAAAGCAAAGGGCTGGCGGGGCAGCCTAAACTTACATGAACCATGGAACGAGGAACAAGACTGGCTGGCAGGACAAGACATGGAAGACCCAACGACGACGCGACAAAAACAGACTGGCAGACAGAGTATATATATATACACAGACAGGGCAAGAGACACAGGTGGAAATAATTGACTAATTGGAGTAACACACTAGGGGAGTAATACTAGAGCCAGGGAACTACCTAAAACCTGTAACATGAATAAACTATGACCTATAACATGAATAACTAAACTGGAGCAGGGAACATGAATAAACTAAAACATGCAAATCTAATTACAACAAAAACTGGAGCAAGGCAGAGAATTAAACTAAACATCTACAACTTTGAGAAGGGCTGAATTAAATACAAGCTGAGATTAATAAATACAGACCAGGGCCGGTGAACTAACTAAGACATGAAACTAGAAGCAGGTAAACATTGAGATAAAACAGAACACGACTGGAACAGGGGAAACTAATAAAACTAAGAACAAAGACCAGAAACTGGCTGACAAGAAATCACCAGGAGAACAGACAAAGGATGCCCACTAGATGGTGCCATCCTTACACTAATGTCTATTTGCCATTTCTGACTGATATGCCTCTCAACTTTTAGAAGTCTCTGTATGTGAAAAAGCCTTCAGCTGACTGTTTATTCTAAAAGTGGGAACTGGTGAGTTTGTTTCTGGTGTTAGCATGCTAATGCTAGCCTTTATCTAAAGCTTATATTATGTAAGAGTGGCACCTGCTGCAGCTCCAAGATGGCCGCCAATCATCCACAACTGACGGTCATCCACCTGACGAGCTCCACCTATACTTAAGGCTGCAGTCAAGTTCTACTCTTTGCTGAAGCATTTTATGCCTACACACGGTATTTATGCTTCTAGCCAGTTTGTGAGAACAGTGAAAGAAACTTACACTGTTCTTGTTGTGTTCTCAGTCCTCGTGATCCTGGTTCCAGCTCTCTGCTCGTCGTGCTTTGCCCTCCAGCCATTTGCCTGTCTCTCTCGCCCTCTGGGACTCATCTCAAGGACTTAAGGATTCTCTAGAACAATCATCCTCCTCTTTTCACCCGTAAGGAAAACATCAAACAAACAAGATCAATTATCCTGAAAGAACTTTCTGGTCAAGACCATCTGACTGTCTGCTTTTCATCTTCCAGGAAATCCAGAGGACCCATGTACATTTGTAAATAGTTATTCCCACTGTAAATAATAAACACTGTTACTTTTGCACGTCTTCGTCTTGTGTCGTTCTGGGTCTCGTTACCAACTGGATTACCTTTTGAGATCATAACAGTTAATGCTTCAGCCTAAACAAAACCCAGAACGAGACCATGAACGCACACGCTTCCTCCTCGCAGGCCACAAGTAAACCTCAATTAGAGGAGATGTTAAAACAAGTAATTGGTCAACAACTCAAGACTCAATCAGATTTACTAGTACTTGGAGGTATGGTGAATGCTATACAGAAAAAACTTGCTATTTCTCCTCCCACAGCTCCGGCTGCCACCTCAGACTCAAGCTCTCCCAGCACCAGTTCAAACAATAACTCTCCTTCTCCTCAACAGTTACTGGTTAAACCATCTGAACTCTTCTCAGGAGACGCAGCGTTATGTGAAGGTTTTCTCCTGCAGTGCAAACTCGCCTTCAAAGGAGCACCTCAGCTCTACTCCACGGACATAGCTAAAATCACTTATCTCAACAGTCAGCTTTCAGGTAAAGCCCTCCAGTGGGCATCTTCTTACTTCCACAACCGTGATTTGGACTTTGTGTTGTTCGACCTGTTTCTGAACGAGTTCCGCAGGATTTTTGAACGGCCGTTGCAACAAACCAATGCAGAGAAGCGTTTGTTGGGATTACGTCAGGGCAGACGAGACCCGTCTCTGAACACGCTCTGGACTTCCGCATTCTTGCGGCTCAAACGGATTGGAACGACAGGGCGCTTCAAGGTACATTTTTGAACTCCCTCTCTGATTACGTTAAGGACCAGATTGCAGCAAGAGACGAACCTCCTAGCTTTGATGTGCTAATAAATTTGGCGATCTCCATCGACGAACGCTTCCGGGAACGTCGGCAAGAACGGGACTACAACTACCAGAGACCCAACACTTCCGGCCTTTCCACGTCATCAGGTGGGGACAATAATTTCAGTATCAACTCCCGGAGCTCGCTACCACCATCTACTGGATCTCAGCTAGCATTACCTGCACCTGAACCAATGCAGATAGGCAGAACAAAATTAACAGCAAGTGAAAGGCAGAGACGTAGGACTTCTAACCTATGCATGTATTGTGGAAATGAGGGACATTATATTGCTTCATGCCCGCTTTTGGGAAACGACAACGCCCGCCAATAGGACCGAAGCTATTGGTGGGCACTTCCTCTTTCACTTCCATGCGCAGATGAATTTTACCTACGGTTATTCAGTTCGAACAAAACCGTTTTCCTGTGTCAGCATTAATTGACTCTGGTGCTGAACAGAATTTAATTACCGTATTTTCTGGTGTATAGGTCGCACCTGTGTATAGGTCGCAGTGTCTAATATTTATCAATAAACTGGAAAAATCCATAAATAGGTCGCACCGGTGTATAGGTCGCACCGGTGTATAGGTCGCACCTAGGTCGCACCTACATTTGTTAGCTGCCATTTTTGTAAGACTGTGTCTCACTTTAATTTTTGTCAATAAATTATTACAAATCAGCTTATTTCAAAATGTAAATACCACCAACATCATTAAAATTAAACTACAGACTCCTAAAAAAATGTTTGTTGGCTGCCTTTTTTGTAAAACTGTGTCTCACTTTGATATTTGTTAATAAATTATTACAAATCAGCTTATTTCAAAATGTAAATACCACCAACATCATTAAAATTAAACTACAGACTCCTAAAAAAATGTTTGTTGGCTGCCTTTTTTGTAAGACTGTGTCTCACTTTAATTTTTGTTAATAAATGACAAATCAGTTGCAGCTGAAGGTGATCTGCTCAGAGTTGCAGCTGCTGTGGAAACCAGTGCAGGATAGCTGCAGCAATTTTATTATATTTTACTAGATTTTATCACTTGTTTTATTTTATTTATTTTTTAAGCAAGCCTAATCTGCATCCACATGATTTTATCTTTGATCTTAGTCGATATTATTATTGATTTTATTTGATTTTATCACTTGTTTCATTTTGATCTTTGCTTTGTTACACTTTGTAGCACTTTGAGATTTTTATTAATGAAAAGTGCATTATAAATGGAATTCATTATTATTATTATTATTATCTGGAGGTGGAGCTGACTGTGAGCTGAAATATGCAGCATCTGGAGGTGCAGCTGATTGAAATGCACTTTGACAGTTACAGCTACACCCAAATAAATCTGTAAATAAAGCAGAATACTGGTACAGGCCTCTTTAGCGATCATAGCGGCCGAAACTGGTACTGCACTTGCACTGCCCCCTGGTGGCCGAAACTGGTACTGCACCATTTTATGCAACAGGGAAAAAGGGCCATAACTCAGCCAAAAATTGGTCTAAAAATATGAAAAAAAATCCATAAATAGGTCGCACTGGTGTATAGGTCGCAGGCCTTGAAAAAACCATAAAAAGGTGCGACCTATACACCGGAAAATACGGTAGTCATGATTTAGTCAAGAAATTTTCTCTCCCCGTTCTAGACATTGACCCATTTTCTGTTACTGGAGTAACTGGGGAGACTTTAGCACAGATTTCTTTTAAGACTGGAGACTTGCATTTAATCACATCTGGTAATCACCATGAATTTGTTAGTTTCTTTGTGTTTGATTCACCCAACACTCAAATGATTTTAGGGTTTCCCTGGTTAAAGAACCATAATCCCCACATCAATTGGGAGTTCAGCCGAATAGAGAAATGGAGCGACAAGTGTTTGAAGAATTGCTTTCGCTCAGGCATCTCCAACCCTTTAACCAATGTACAAGAAACTGAGAACATTGATCTGTCCACCATTTCCCCCGAGTATCATGATCTGTCTCCAGTATTCAGTAAAGTGAAGGCTCTCTCTCTTCCTCTCCATCGTCCCTATGACTGTGCCATCAACCTTCTTCCTGGAGCTCCTCTACCATCTAGCCGTTTATATCACCTCTCAGGCCTTGAACAGGGATCCAGGAAATCCTACATCGAGGAGGCTTTGGATTCAGGAATCATCCGCCCTTCTACTTCTCCACTGGGGGCAGGGTTCTTCTTTGTTGCTAAGAAAGACAAGACACTACGCCCTTGTATTGACTATCGGGGTTTGAACAGTATTACTGTAAAGAACAAATATCCTTTACCACTACTTGACTCAGTTCATGAGCAGTTGCAACCAGCCACTATCTTCTCCAAATTGGACCTACGTAATGCTTATCACCTCGTCCGTATCCGAGAGGGTGATGAATGGAAAACAGCTTTTAAGACACCCTTGGGACACTTTGAGTATCTCGTCATGCCTTTTGGCCTTACCAATGCTCCTGCAATGTTTCAAGCACTAGTCAACGATGTTTTGAGAGACTTTATTGGTGAGTTTGTGTTTGTTTACTTGGATGATATTCTCATTTATTCCAGGAATGAGGATGAACACGTCACACATGTCCGGACGGTGCTCCAAAGACTGTATGAGAACCAACTTTTTGTAAAAGGTGAAAAATGTGCTTTTCACACTTCTTCTGTTGCTTTTTTGTGTTTTATCTTTGGAGAAGGACACTACAGGGCAGACCCCGAGAAGACTAAGGCAGTTGTGGAGTGGCCGATCCCTGAGACCAGGAAGCAACTGCAATGGTTCTTGGGTTTTGCAAACTTCTACAGACGCTTTATTAAGGACTACAGTTGTATCGCAGCGCCTCTATCCCAACTCACATCTACCCAACAGAAATTTCAGATGGACCTCGGAAGCCAACTCTGATTTTGGTAAGCTAAAACAGCTTTTTTCTTACAAACCCATCCTCTGCCATCCAGACATCACTCGTCCACACCCATCCTCTGTCATCCAGACATCACTCGCCAGTTCATCTTGGAGGTAGACGCTTCTGACACTGGGGTAGGAGCCGTTTTGTCACAGAGGTCACCTTTGGACAACAAAGTGCACCCATGGGCATTTTTCTCTCGCCGTCTGTCTCCAGCTGAACGGAATTATGATGTAGGCAACAGAGAACTACTTGCTGTGAAACTGGCACTGGAGGAGTGGCGTCACTGGCTTGAGGGCACAGAGTTGCCTTTTCTTATTTGGACTGACCATAAGAATTTCACTTATCTCAGAGATGCCAAACGTCTAAATCCTAGGCAGGCACGCTGGTCACTGTTTTTCAACAGATTCAACTACACACTGACTTTCCGACCGGGTTCTAAGAATGTTAAGCCCAATGCTTTGTCTCGCCAGTTTTCTCCTGCAGATGCCCCAGAGGTTGAAGAGAACATCCTACTCCCGGCTTGCATCGTTGGGGCACTCACCTGGCCCATTGCCCAGGAGGTTCGTGAAGCCCATCGTGCAGAACCAGACCCTAGTACAGAACCTCCTGGTACGCTCTTCGTTCCCATCGCCATGAGGTCCAAGGTACTCGAATGGGTGCATACAAACAAGCTCTCTTGTCACCCAGGTATTACACATATGTTGTCGTTAACCAAGACCCACTTCTGGTGGCCCACTTTGTCCCAAGACGTCAAAGACTTTGTTGCAGCTTGTCCCACATGTGCTAGGAACAAGACTGGTACCCAACCCCCTGCAGGTCTTCTCCAACCGTTACCCACGCCCAGCCGCCCATGGTCCCACATCGCTGTTGATTTTGTCACCGGCCTGCCTCCATCTGAGGGTAACACCACCATTCTCACCGTCATTGACAGGTTTTCTAAAGCAGCCCATTTCGTGCCTCTTCCTAAGTTGCCTTCTGCTATGGAGACTGCTCAACTCCTTGTACAACATGTTTTTCGCATTCATGGTGTCCCTTCCGATGTGGTGTCGGATAGGGGTCCCTAGTTCGTCTCTCAGGTGTGGCGCAGTTTTTGTGGTGCCTTGGGGGCGTCGACCAGTCTCACCTCTGGCTATCACCCGCAGTCCAACGGTCAGGCCGAACGGTGCAACCAGGAGCTCGAGGCCACCCTTCGATGCCTCGTTGAGGGCAATCCATCTGCTTGGAGTCGACATCTGGTCTGGGTGGAGTATGCCCACAACGCCCATACTTCTACGGCCACAGGTATGACACCTTTTGAAGCTTCGCTGGGATATTTGCCCCCTTTGTTCCCCAGTCAGGAGTCGGACATCTTGGTGCCGTCAGTGCAGCACCATTTCCGACGTTGTCGGCGTGTCTGGCGCCAGGCTAAGGTAGCACTTCTCCGCACAGCCGCCCAAAACAAGAGGTTTGTAGACCGCCACCGATCTTCTGCGCCCTCCTATCAGGTGGGTCAGAGGGTTTGGCTTTCCACCAGGAACATCACCCTGAAGGACACCCCGAGGAAGTTGGTGCCTCAATTCATCTGACCTTTCATTATACTCCGGATCATCAACCCCTCTGCGGTGCATCTTCGGCTACCCGTTTCCATGAGGATTCATCCGATGTTTCATGTGTCCCAGGTCAAGCCCGTTTCTGAGAGTCCTTTGTGCCCACCTGCCAACCTCCCTCCACCTGCTCGTCTCATCGACAACCATCCAGCCTTCATCGTACGTGCCATTCTGGATGTGCACCGTCGTGGGAGATGTTTCCAGTATTGTGTGGACTGGGAGGGATACGACCCTGAGGAGCAGTTCTGGATTCCTTGCTCCTTCATCCTGGACCCCAGTCTGATCACCACCTTCTTCAGGGCTCACCCGGAGAAGCCCGTCGGGGCTCCTGGAGGTGCCCCTTGAGGGAGGGGTACTGTAAGAGTGGAACCTGCTGCAGCTCCAAGATGGCCGCCAATCATCCACAGCTGACGGTCATCCACCTGACGAGCTCCACCTATACTTAAGGTTGCAGTCGAGTTCTACTCTTCGCTGAAGCATTTTATGCCTACACACGGTATTTATGCTTCTAGCCAGTTTGTGAGTACATTGAAAGAAACGTACCCTGTTCTTGTTGTGTTCTCAGTCCTCTTGATCCTGGTTCCAGCTCTCTGCTCGTCATGCTTTGCCCTCCAGCCACTTGCCTATCTCTCTCGCCCTCTGGGACTCATCTCAAGGACTTAAGGATTCCTGAGCTGACTGCAAGTGGGAACTAGTCAGTTTTTTTTCTTTCTTTGTTTGTGGAGTTGGCATGCTAGCCTCTAGGTTATTGTATTGGATTCTGATGGCTACATTTATTTGAATTAGCTTATAAAAATTATCAAACATTAATAATTTTATATACTAAATGTCACTGATGGTGTTATACTACGTATTTCTTAACACTGTATTGATCTGGATAATGAAAACAAAGCCTCTTGCAAGTAACTAGTTCCGACTAACATTGAAACATTTAAGGTACATTTATTTGGTGAAATGCTATATATGCCAAGGTGCATTAGGACCTTTAAAGGTGGGGTATGTAACATTGTAATGTAGTCTGTAACTTTTCAAACAATATATTTTTAACATATTTCTTCACTCTGTCACTATCTATTGACAGACTGATGTTAGACAAAGTAATCTCTGAAAAAAACTATAGTCCCCTTGCTTCTCTATCAGCATTTATAAAAACACTGAAAACACAAGAGTGACCCGGACAATGACCAGCCAATAAAAACAGAGTTGTTTGTCACGCCCCAACCCACGCCCCCACCTGTCCCAGCCGCAGCGCCGCGGCTCGTTCTCATTCAAAGGATTGCAAAGCGATGCAGGACTGTTTTGTATGTGACACAAAATGTATTAAATATCCCTTCTTTATCCCAGAGCTGGACTTTTATTTAGTTTTTTTGCCAAAAGTCAAGTGATCGCTTCATCCTTCACTGACAGGAATGAGGAAATGGATTTGTCACGACTCACGAGCGAATTAAAACATGTCCAACGTTGCTTCGTGAACCTCTGCTGATTTCTTCTGGTTTTTGTGTTGTTGGATGAGTGATTCATGGTTTTATTATATTTTTTAAACAGTTATATTATCATATAAACACAGAACTTCGCAGCGCAGAGACAGGACATGTACTGGGGGCGGAGCATTCCAGACATTCCAGACCAGCGCTGACAGACATGATGAAATCACGAGCGAATTAAATCATGTCCAAACGTTGCTTCGTGAACCTCTGATGATTTCTGCTGGATTTTGTGTTGTAGGACTAGCGCTCCATGGTTTTATTTTATTTTATTAGAAGGTTTTATTAACATAAACACAGAATATCGCAGCGGCTCTGAGCAGACAGCAGCAGGGGGCGGAGCAGATCCCAAGTTCAGCAGAGCACGGACTGTGGCATTCTGCTCCCTCCCCTCAGAGCCAGCAGAATGCTTTTCTGCGCTGAAAATATTTCTAAGTCCCAGGGTGTTCAAAAATCGCATACCATCCCTTTAATATTAGGGATATTTAAGAGAACCAGCTTGATTCTATTTATATTATGAACTTGTATTACAATAATATGGATAACAGAATATGATAGAAGAAAAAAATTGAAAAGTGGAAGCAGAACACTCCCATTCTCTCTTCACACCGATGGCTCAAACAAGGTGAAGATGAACCATGTTTTATTAATGATAGTTATATACAAATGGATACACCTGATATATACAAATAAAAACATAATCAATCTTACTTTACAGTATACAAACCTATGCATACTTCTACACATCTTTAAATAAATGTAACAGTTTATGATGTATTAAAATAATTTCAAAAGGTAGTTAGGACATGATGCAAAATTCCAAAGATAAAATATTTGTTCCCATTTATTTACAACTGTACATGACCTATGTGCCTCTGGTGAACTCAGATCATAAAACGTTTAACTCCTTTTGGCAGGCTAAAGGCCCAGGTAGAGCTCTGCGTTGGGCCGAACGGCGCTCTACGCGCGCTTTCGGTCCGCGCGCGTTGACTAGCACAGCTCTGCGTTCGTTCTCACGTTAATTCTTGCGTTTTCGCGCCAAATTCTTGACGTCATTTGAGTAGCCACAGCGCAAAGCATTTGCTAATTGGTCATTTGCTGACACGCCTACTGAATTGATTGACAGGTCGGGGGAGAAAAAAAAGGCAAGCGATCAGCTTCACACAGCTTCAGCCGCAGCGGTGTTATATCTTATTAAAAAGTTCTAAAAAATAATAAAAACAGGGAGCGCTGGTCCTACAACCCACAGCCCACCAGGAAATATTTAGAACCTCGCACAGTTACGTAGGACTCTAGTTTAATTCGCTCGTGACAAAGTCATTCATTTCTCATCATTTCAGTCAAGGTGTCAGCGGAGGAGGAAGCTGAAATATATTTCTATCAGTATTACATTACACCCATTATGTGCTATTATTTGTATTCACTTAATTCTACCTTATAATGTGAAATGTGACACAGGGCAGAATGTTTTTCTCTCGGGCTTTGTTTTCACTAGGGAACAGTTACACGCCTGCACAATTCAACAGACCCAACATTTGATGTTTACATTGAAGCTGATAGTTTATTGGCAGAAAGGAGGGTCACGTGGTAGTGTAGGTGGTCCCAGGGCGGTCCCGAAGCAGTCCCAGGCGGTTCCAGGTTCCAGGAGGCGGTGACGACATCCGGGGTTTTATAACCGTGGCCCTGCCTTTGAAGATGTGTGTGTGGACTGTGCTCGGAGTCAGGTCTGTTGTTGCTGTAAGGTTTATTCTTATTATGTACAATAAACCTGCATAAACTTGCACATTCGTTTCAGAGCTTCCTTCAACCTTTTGAATTCGCAACAATTTGGTGATCCCGACGCTGAGAAGTTTGCAGTTTCGCCTGAAACGAGAGATGATTTGGAGGGTTTCCCCCCCCACCGAGCGGGACGAGCACGCGCGCAGTCAACAACCGGTGCTTCACAGAGTAGGTGAGCAGAACTCCTCTTACACAAAACGTCTGCGTTTGGACACACTAAATTATTTGTTGACTGAGGGCTGTTTGTCTCCGGGTGGGCCAATGGTTTATTGTGTTAGCAGCTAAAAGTAAAAAACGTGAACTACTGTTGGTATTTCATTTGAATGTGCATTTTTTTGCGGTTCTTGTACATGTAAGTAAAGTCAAAGCACATAAGTTCCACACACACGCAGGGAAAATTATGAGTGCCTTAAGTTTGCCCTTCCCCCTCTATGAGCTCCGGCCTGTCGGCTGGGAGACACTTTCTTTTTCTTTTGGGCTCTGGGGGGCTGTGGAGCTGAGGCTGGTCGTGTACTCCGGGACTTTGCTCGCCGTAGAGTTCACAAAGGCTTTCATCCAGCACACGGTTTTGCCGTAAGAGTGGGTTACCGCTCCGGGTTCACAGGTTGCCGTGCATGTGATTAAGTTCACAACCGGGACCTGTGATTGCTGTTAGAGTCACATTTTTCCTCCCCTTCCCAGTTAAAGTCATTACCGTATTTTCCACTGTATAGGTCACTCCCATTTTTTCTTTGAGGCATGCGACCTGTACACCGGAAGGTGCTGTATACACGCAAACAAGGCAACAGGGACAGATTTTTCATTTTTATTTTTATTCTCATTTATTGCATTTGTGAGTGTAAAAGCCAGGGAGACAGAAACCTGCTCTGAGAAGCATGCACAAGGCAGTTTCACAGATAGAAGTTGTTGGCTCACAATCAGATTTATGGCCATCTGCAGATAAGGCTTTGGTGCTGGACACCACAGGGCCCCTCTTAAAGCTGGTGCTGCTCTCGTACCAGGAACGGAGACACTCCTTGAAGCTTAACTGCTTCCCCCTACTCGTCCTCCCCCATATACGCCTGTGAATCTGCCTGCACGGGCACAAATGCCTCTCTCATCCATTTAAAGAGACTCCAGAGTAAAGTAGTTAGTTAATTGCCAGTTAACAGTTGGGTTATTACACGGTTTGTTTTTATTTTTTGTTGCTATGACTTTTGTTTTAAACACGCTGACCACTCTAGATACACAATACTTCTGCTACATGACAGTTAGTGTTTGTTTGACTTGCATGTGGGGGTGGTTATCTGCTTATTTCCTCTTGGACAGATTACTGGACGGGGGACCATCCCACATCTGTTCTGGGCACTACAGATTACTTAGACTCTCAGGAGACATCCTGTACTTTATTTATGAAGTTACGAAAGAGGTTTTGTGCCTATATTTTTGTTTTTGATGATTTCCTTCTGTGGCAGTCTGTTGGACAATACACTGTAATCATTGTCCTCACAATGCAGTACTGTATTTTTTGCAGATATGTGCTTTTCACTCTCAGTGTTAAAGGCACATTTCTGATTTTTATAGGTGAGGTTCATATGAACATGTTGGCAAATGCTATCTTACCTGCTGCATGTAGCTTTTTGCATTGCCTAAATGATTACATGCAGGATTAATTTCACACCATTAATTGTTACGTTTCCAGTTCTCATCAATTCAGCCTGGTGGGGTGCAGGTCATGTTTAATGACATATGAACAAAGCCTGTGTAATAGTGGTTTGGAGTACTTTGGTGGTTTATTTTTATTTTATTTATTTGTTTTTTTTAGGTCTATTTCTTTTCTTCTTCATATGCTTTGATGCTTTGGAGGACTGGCACTTGACCTGCCGGAAGGGAGTCTTCTCGTTGCTGGCAGATGTACTGGTGTGTTCATGACTTATACTGCGGGAGGTGACTTTATTTAGGTGTTTTCTGAGGATTTCAGCTTGGCATCTAACCAGTGAATGCTGCAGGTGTTCCATGACGACATTTGGTTAGCAGTTAATTATTTCTACTTGGTGGTGGATTTCACATATACACAGATATGCAACTCTCAGGTTACAGTTTTGTTCCTCACCCTACAACATTCGCATTGCACAGTAAACACGTGCTTAGGTTCCCTCAACCATGGCATGGATTAGTTACATCATGACTCTCTGGTTTTGGACACCTTCCTTGGATAGTTCACATGTTGTGCTGTCATTGAAGCTAGGTTTTGCTGACAACTCCTGTTGGCACCTGCACTGGACTGCACTGAACTGCCAAATTGCGTTGTGTTCAGCTGAGCTGCACGTTGACACCGCCTGCACTGGACTGCCGAAATGCATCATGTTCAGCTAAAGCCGCAAGCTGTCATGACTCATACCTGAACTGTTACATGGAACTTTACATTTTTGCACCAGTCTCAACTCAAGTCTATGGACTGTGGTCTGCACCCACTGCTGAACTCTTGACATCTCCAGGATGGGGGCTGGAGAACGTCATGACAAGTGATAGTCAAGCTGGGAAACGTCAATACCAAACATTGCAGCCTGGCTGATGTGTCAGCTGACCATGTGATCTTCAGGTGGTGATTCAATAACTACAGTTTTTCATGATCAGTACTATCTTTGCTATGGTAGAATCTCACGCACACTCATTATTCATACATACATGTACAGATCTCACTGACACGTGACCTGCATGGCCACACACGTTTTTGTTCATCCTTCACATACTCACAGTACAGTTGTTCGGTATGGGCACCTGTTGCGTTCCTTTTTGGATGTGTGTTTGTCTTTTTCTTTTCTTTTTCCTCACCTTTTTGACAGGCATAGGTGGAGAGTTGGCTGACATGATGCAGAGAAGGAAGGTAAATGTTTTCTTTGTCCTAAAGGCCGAGTGGAAGGGCAGCAAGGCTCGCAGTATTGGTGCAAGGTTCGAACTCTCTTACCATAGTGTGGATAGCGGGAGAGATGGAGTAGAGGTTGTGTTGAAGGAGGAGTTGGCATAGGATGTAGTGGTGGTGAAGAATGTGTCAGATGGGGTGGTGTGTCTTATGGTAGAAGTAGTAAGTCTGATGCTAAATAGTTGGGTTCGGATGTTTTGAGTTTTTATTTTTTCTTTCTTGTAGTATTTCCATCTGCAGTACAGATGACGTTCGTGTTATGAGCATTCCATTATTTTCTTTGTAACAGGATGTTTTTTGATTGCCTCCTTTTAATTTGGCTTCCTGCTCGTTCCAAAGGCCGCGGCGTTCTGGTTTCTGCAGATTGCTCCCCATCCTGTTTTTGAGGCGTCCGTCGTGATGACTACACGGGACGACACCCTTCCCAGTGAGACCCCTTCCGTGAAAACGGACAGATCTCTCTAAGGTTCCAGGGCCTTTAGACACTCTGGGTCTATCTTAACCTTTTCTGCTTGTTTAGGCAGAGCGGGTTGTATTTGTTGGTTAAACCATACCTGTATGGCCCGCATTTTCATTAATGCACGTGGCACACAAGGAATGGTTGCCGCCAAGAGGCATAACAATCGTTGGCACGTTTTCACAGGGACCCGTTGGTCCAGCTTAAATCTTCCCAGGCAATGGCGAATGGAGGAAACTCTTTACTTCGAGAGCCATGTCCTGTATTGGGCAGTGTCAATCTGTACACCCAGAAATACGGTAACCCGTGACGGAGTCAGATCGCTTTTCTGTAGGTTTATGACAAAACCGAGAGACTCCAGGTGAGAGATCACCTTAAGGGAGTGTGACAGCGCCTGCTTTTTGCTTCCAGCCAGAATTAGCAGGTCGTCCAGGTAATTCAAGACCCTGAGTCCTTGATTCCTAAGAGGGGTCAGGGCTGCATCCAGACATTTAGTAAATGTATGCGGAGCAGTCTTTAAACCGAAGGGTAAGGCTTTGAATTCATAAGCGTTACCTTCGAATGCAAAACGGAGGAACTTTCTGTGTCTCCTCCACACGCCTATATGGAAATAGGCATCTTTCAAATCCATTGTACATGCGTAGTCTCCTGGTCTCACAGACTGGAGAACTTGCCGCAGTGTAAGCATCCTGAACTTGAAAGTTTTAATTCTTTTATTGAGAGTCCTGAGATCCAGAATCGGTCTCAAGGAACGGTCGTTTTTGGGCACCAGGAAGTACTTGCTATAGTGTCCGGAGCGTAGTTTGCGTCCTGAGACCAAACTAATCACTCCCTTTTTCAGCATTGTTGAAACTTCCTCCTTCAGCACGTGCACGCGTGCAGGGTTGATCTTAGATTGCAACACCCCTAAGAAATGGGGCAGTCTCTTTGAGAACTTCAACTTGAGCCCGTGACGTATTGTTGTCATGACCCAATCAT
>JBBPBX010016882.1:35922-47530 GCA_038048925.1 Garcialebias charrua | reverse complement strand
GGATTGTTTTGTATTGTATTTTTAAAATGAACAAATGTTATAAATAAATAAATAAATAAATAAAGTTATTTAAATCAATCTTATCATGTGTTTTAGATGTCAGTACATTACAGTAAAGAAAATCTGCTCATTTATTTCCTCAAGTTGCTTTTTAACATTATTAAGCTAAGACAAAAAATATGCCTGATGATGGTGAACTGTTTTTATACACCTCAGGTGGGTCTGTGGGCAGGACGTACCCGAGTGTAGCAGGTCAGATTAACACCTGTTCAGATTAAACTCTGGTATAGTTTGGCCCAGGCCAGAGTATACCACAGGGGATGAACTGTCCAAGGCCAAATTATACCCAGGAGTGTAAAATAGCCTAGACCAGGGGTATTAAGCAGGTGGCCCACGTAGGCCTGTCACAATAAAAAATAAATCAATTAATCACATGATAAATTATAATTTATCAACCTCATTTTCATTGATTGGCTTTATCGTTTTTTCGTGTCTCTCTTTCTACTAAAGACACTGGATGACAAAAAATTAAACTCCGGTGCTTTTCACTGACCCTTCCCTTTCTCTTTTCTCTTTAAAATCCATTTTAACTGTCCAAAATCACATTTTTGGATCGTTAAAAGCAGCTAAGCTGAGACGCTAAGCTACGAGCTAAGCTAACAGGCCGACCTCGGTGAAAAACTTCCGTCTTGTCAAAACTCCAAAATTCACGGTTGAAACCCGTGCTTTTGTTTAAAAAGTTGTTTATTTCCTCTGCAAAAAGAAGTTGAGAATTTGTTTGTGGATTTTTTAAAATTAAAATCTTTGTGTGACAAATGCTATGCTAAAGAGCAGAGCGTCCGCCATTTTGAGAACTGAAGCGAGACAGCCCATGTCACGTCAAGGGGCCTCCCTCCCATTTTTCTTAGAGACACGGTGCTCACTCCCTCACTCCATCCTTTGGTTCAAACAGTCTTATACTGCCATCCGGTGGTCAGAAAAGGAACTACACACAAATTAATCAGCATTTCTTCTTAACTTTGACAACAATGACTAATTATTGTCAAATTTCAAACAATATTATCATTCATCACAATAATTTTTGAGACAATTAATCGCCTAGCAAAATGTGTTATCGTGACAGGCCTAGGCCCACGGGCCATTTCTGACCCGCGGGTGACTTCAATTTGGTCAACTTCATTAAATAATAATAATTAAAAAATAAAAAATTGTTTGTTTGTTTGGAGGGCCTCTGGCTTCGGTTTATTGCATTCATAATTCATAGTAATTAAATAAACAAATTTAAAAGTTCTTTGTAAACTTTGGTTTATTTACCGGTACTTAATGACTTTAATCGCTGGATGTCCGGCCCCCGTGCTCTTGGATTGTAGAAGTTGTGGCTCCTGAGCAGTTTAGTTGAATAGCCTTGGCCTAGGCCATACCCAGGGTGTAATCTAGCCTTGTCCCCTTTAAACCCCAGTATAGTCCGGGCTGGTGGTGTACTATGACCTGTTACACCAGCTCCAACAAAGACAAAAACCCATTTTTCCCTCCAAAGCACTGGGCCGGTCATCCAGAGTGATAAATTCTGTCCCACGTTCTGGAAACTTTTTTTGCTTTCTCCCTGCCCTGTGGAAATTTGTCTCGTTTTATCTACTTTGTTTTGCTCAGTCGTGTTGGCTTTAAGATTTAGACGCATGAACTTGATGTATTATTTATTTATTTATTAACCTTTATTTAACCAGGCAAATAATAAATATTAATAAAGTATTAATAAAGTATTTTTTAAATCGAATTGAATTTGAAATCCCATTGAGATCACAGATCTCTTTTGCAAGGGAGGCCTGCACGTGAAGGCAGACTAACATGCATGTTTTGGTCTGTGGGTGGAAACCGGAGTACCCGGAGAAAACCCACGCAAGCACGAGAAGAACATGCAAACTCCACACAGAAAGACCCCAGGTCCAATCGGGGATTGATCCCAGGACCTTCTTGCTGTGAGGCAACAGTGCTAACCACTGAGACGTCGTGCTGAGGGTTTGGATTTTAAAAGTCTAATTTAAATGTTGGCTTTGGGTGTAGCTCTATCACCACCAACTGCAAACATTATTGTACCATTATTTATTGTACCAGTTTTTATCTTTTCTATCCTGTTAAGCACCTTGGTCAATGCAAGGCATTGTAGGAAAGTGCTATACAAATAAAGTTTATTATTATTATTATTATTATTATTATTATTATTATTACATGCAGTCCGTGTGTCAGGCGGGCTCATGAGAGGAGGTGGCGGAGGACCACTGTAGACCGTTAATACGTTGCCGTATTGTGGCAAGGCTTTGAGAAGGTCAAGAACAGAAATTTGGTGCAGAGTGGGGTCAGCTACTCGGGTATCAATCAATGAAAAACACCTTGATTGACCCCATTCTAATACCTGAAACCAGTGGGCATACCTAAAAGAACGTGTTGTAACACTGAGTTGTTTCAAAGCAAAGAAATTGTTGTTAAAGATGGATAATCTCTATTTTTTATACTGACGAAGTAAATGGAAACCTGTCCTACTTCTTCAGTTAACTACCAGTCCAACCACAGGAAGCTAGCATAATGCTTAGCTTTGTAGATCAAAAATGTCCAAATAAGAATACAAAATGCAAGAAAGTCACTGTCAAATTACACTGAGGCAAAATACGAGTGAATACGTTTAGATAAAACTTTGAAATCAAACATAAAAGGTGCAGAGAGATCCAGCTGATCAGCGCTGAAAATGATTCTGCACGCTGATTTTCAGAGACCTTCTCACGTCAGTCCTCCTATAAATGGGGAGGCACCGTCACTGCCCGATCTGTTACGGAAGCATGATCCGTAGTGTCGGCTCATTTGTGCATGCGCCAAAAGAAATACTTCCGGGTCGCACGAATCACCATTGTTTAAGATTAAAATCTTAATTTACTTTAAAAAGTATGTGCTCTGTCTCTATATTTTCATGTTGCTAATTTACACCATGTGTATTTCCGTTAAAATCATTGACATATTTGCATCATTGGTTATGATGATATGCAACGCATTAGACCTGACCCCCAGGCTGGGCTGAATGAGAAAACCCTGCAAGATACAGAATGAAGATTGACTGAGATAGAGCACACATTTTTCTAAGTAAATTAAGACAGTTCTTCTTCATAAACTGAATTATAACATTGTCTAAGAAAATTAATCAATTTATAGAAATAACTATTTTAATTACTGTTAATAAATATGGTATGTTTCATAAACGTATTTTATTAATAAGGTAATTGTTTCCAGTACATTTTCATTAATCTAGCATATTCAACATTGATCCGTGCGAACCGTAAGTACCCATATTTCCCGCCGTACACATCGCTCCGCCTTAGAAGTCGCATCAGTCCATATTTGTTTAATAAAGTGAAAAATCCATAAATATGTTGTTTCGCCGTATATGTTGCATCTATTATGCGCCACACCACTGACAACCCGGAAATGTGGGCCGTTGTTGTACCAAAAATAGATTGGCTGCCAAATGGTGGCCGTAGGAGCAGGCACGAGAGGACTTTAACAAGAATTTAGCAAGATTAACACTTAAGAACAATTACCGTATTTGTTTGCTCGAAATTATAGTAAATGTGTGTCTCAGTCTATTGTTTGCTTAATAAATGTGCTTTCATGGTCAAACCAGCTAAATTCAAAATATAGTTTTGCTGCCTCTGTGCTCCTGGGAGGAAAAAAGAAGAGGAACGCGGCTCGTTTCTTCGAAATTTCACAAGAAAAGCACCTAAAACAATTATTTGCTTGCTCGAAATTATAGCAAAGGTATGTCTTAGTCTATCGTTTGCTTAAAAAAATAGCTGCGTTTTGCTGGGGTGGGGCAGCTGGTTTGATAGTCGGTCCAAGCAGTGAGCAGAACCAAGGTGGGGAGATTGTTGCAAGCCGATTTTTTTCGTTAAAAGTTGGTAAAGATTCTCAGTCATCCAGGACATGGTAAATTCAAAAACGTTCAAGAAAGAAAAAAAAACAATAAAGTGTGAAGTAAAGTATAATATAAAGTCTAGTTGTTTTTGTCTTGGAACTTTTTTTTTAATTTGTCATTATAGCCACGTTTACCTATTACATGATACAACGGCATGCCATACAGCTACTACTACTACTCTGCTGCCACCAAGTGGCTGAAAGTGGTACTGCTTAAAAAAATTCAGTCATATCTCAGCCAAAATTTGTTTTATAAATATCGGAAAAAATCATAAATATGTCGCTTCGGCCTATAAGTCGCAGGGCATGTAAATTATGCAAAAAAAGTGTGACTTATAAGGCGGAAAATATGGTATTCCTTTTAGCGCATGTGCTAATGAGCCACACTACGGATCGTGCTTTTGTAACAGATCGGGCAGTGATAATAATAATAATAATAATAATAATTGTCTATTCCTGTCATCTGCGTATGTTTCCCATACACAGACGAAATTCGTCTCTGCATTTAACCCAACCACCTACCAGGTGGTGCAGTGAGCAGCCATAGAAAGCGCTCGGGGAGCTGGAGAAATAGGTGTGCACTCATAGACACCCCAAGGTGTGTAGTGGCCGGGACGCGAACCCGCGTCCTTCGGGTCCCAAGTCAAACGCCCTAACCACTACACCATCTTGGCTCCATGGGCGCTGATCAGAAGCCCCCGTCTGCAGGATGTAGCTTGACCAAGGTGCTTTTATTATGGCAGCAGGTTTGTCATTGTGCCTGTTCTCGTTGTCAACAAGTTGATATTAGCCTCAAATCTTTCTACACACCGACAAGAATTGGAAACCCCTCCCAGTAAACTTGTTTTGTGTTACTTCAGCTGTACGAGCCTAAAGAAGAAAAATACCTAATTCGTGATGGTTTGGCACTATATATCCTTTTGTTAAGCAGACCATTTAATAAATATTAAATACTTTTGATGATGCAGTTTTTTTTTTTACCGTACATGTTGTGAAATGAAGTTACCAGATGCTTTCAGCACACACTTCCTCCTCTGAAAGAGACACCATATGCCGAATTCCCTCGCGTTTGAAACTTTACCGATTCAGAGCTTGAAGCAATTCATGAATACAACAATAACCATGTGCCATCATGCATGCAAGGAGCACACAAGAGTATTGAAACGCACACTTCCTTTACCCTCTGGGAAGAAATTTAATCCACATTCAGTCCATTTTTAACCCCACAAACCACTGTGGGTTCCTTCTGAACCACGTTTAATGTTTTCTGCATGAAGTCCCACGGAGGGACAGCATTTAATGTTGCACAGGTCTACAAGGAAAGCTTCTTTCCTCCTTGAATGCAGTATCACCATAACAGATGGTGCATAAGAAGGGCTCAGAGTCCAGGACACCTTTGAAAGACAACTAATAGTGTGTTAAATCCTGCAGATTAGCATGTGTCTGCACGTAGAGAAAGATCTGCTCGTTTGATGAATTTGTTGCAAAGGAGTGATGGTTAGCATCAGATAATTTCTTCCAAGATTATTCAACGTGGTCCTCCCCCCGCTCCTCCTCACATGTCGCCTGACTCCTGCTCCACAGGGAAGTGTGGAGTGTTTTCCTCCTGAGACATGACATCATCTTTTAGTTCTCATTTAGTTGTAGCTCTTGCAGTAATGCTGCTGTCACAGACAGCTATCCAACGACACACGAGTTACACGAACAGCGGCGCTGAACAGCGTTTATCCTGGTGAGAGTTGGCCCCGAGGAGCTTTGTCTCGTTTATGTTGGACATTTTTACAACCTCAGTTCAGAAAAAGTTCAGTCGTTATTGCAATGCTTTGCAAATCCGTATTTTATTTCCAATGGAATGTGGTAAGCACGTCAAATGTTTTAACTATACGACCGTAAAACTTTTGGGGTGAAAAGTCACTTTGAGCTTTATGACCGCAACACAGTTAAAAAAAAAAGAAACTATTGGTCCAGGTCCATGTTTCCCACTGTGAAGCTTCCACTTGTTTTCTAACATTATGTAAATCTCTAAGGCAGGGCTATTCAACTGGTGGCCCACGGGCCACTTCCGGCCTGCGGGGGATTTCAGTCCGGCCCACCAATGAGTTCATTAAAAAAATTAAATAAAATTAAAAACGGAACCAAAAAAAAAAAAAAAACAGAACCAAAAAATAAAAGTTTTTTTTTGTTTGTTTTGGTTCTGGGTTTTGTGTTCCGTTTATTGCATTTATGATTCAATGGAATAAAACAATCAAATTTAAAAGGTAACAGATCATTGTAATACTTTGTTTATTTACATAATTACTTTAAATGCTGGATGTCCGGCCTCTGAGCTGCTGGCTTTCATAAACTGAGCCCCCCTGAGCAGTTTACTTGAATAGTCCTGCACTATTATTCCATTCTGGTCTGATGGAGGACTCCAGCTCTTCAACAGTCCTGATTTTATTTGGAACATTGCAAAACAAAAGAAATGGTTGACATTTCTGTTGAGCAGTCACAACTCAGTTTTAGTCCATGACCGTAGTGCGTCTGAGTTGTCTATTTTCCGTTCTTTTAACTCATCATTTTATCTCTAAATTTGGGGCCTTGCAGTTAAAGAATTTAACGTTTAAAAAAAAAAAGGACTGTGAGCTCCCGTCATTCCTTATCTTTTCAGAACGGGACAATCTGACCACATCCCCACACTTTGTCTCTGCCATTCCCTTGACATGATTGACGTCAAACAGGAAAGGCTTGGTTCTTCAGTTTACTGTAGATATGTCGTCTTCAGTTCAGCTTGGTGTAATTTTGATTGTCAATGTTTCTTGAAAAAAAAAAACCAGCAACTACAGTATTAATAATCTGGAGCAAAACTTTTCCCTGATTTATCCAAACACATCTTTACTAATGATCGATCAAAGCCGTTCTGTAATCTCTGTGAAGTCGTTTTTAATCTAGATGGAGAAGTAAAACACCAAAAAAAAGTAGGATTCTTCTCAGAGTCTCTTAATTGATGTTGGCTGAAGTCAGCAGCAGCACTCGTGAGACACTTTGAAATGGATTTTTATACTTTACAGCAGTATATCCATTAAGAAGTTTGAATATTTTTCTTTTTTTGTTGTTGGTACGTACAAAGTACCAAAAATTAGCCTCTAAGACTCCTGTCATACTACTGTATTTTCCGGTGTATAGGTCGCACCATTTTATCATTTTTTCATGGCCTGCGAGGCTGCGACCTATACTCAGGTGCGACCTATACTGTATATGGCTTTTTATAAAATAAGCTGATTTGTAATAATTTATTAACAAAAATTAAACTGAGACACACTCTTACAATAATGTCAGCTAACAAATATATATTTTTAGGTGTTTATCCTGCTAAAATTATTCATTTATTAAAGAAAAGTTCAGCTCAGACACATATTTGCTATAATTTTTTATCAAACAATTAATTGTTTTTAAGTGTTAATCTTCTTAAAAGCCTTGCTGTGCGCTCCTGTGGAAGAGACATTTGCAGCAGAGCTAAACACGGTCCACATTTTGACGTAGGTGCGACCTATACTCAGGTGCGACCTATATATGGATTTTTTCCCAATTCTTTGACAATAATTGGATGGTGCGACCTATACTCAGGTGCGACCTATACACCAGAAAATACTGTAGTTGAACAGAATAAAAAGCCTTTCTAAACATTATCACATGTACAAGCAAGACAAAAATAACATCCGGCCGGCTCTGTGTGTCCAGGATGGGAGGTTTTCTTTGTGATGCAATGACCCTCTACGCTCCTTCAGTCTACACACCCTATTAAACAAGACTGGATTGTGGCAAATTAGGAAGTACGGTATGCCTTCCATTTGGAAGACAACCATAAAGTTGCCACAATCTTTGTACTCAGGTGGAGGAGTTGAAGTATCTGGGTGTCTTGTTCAAAAGTGAATGTAGGATGGAACAAGAGACTGATCAGCAGATCAGGGCCTCAACCGCAGTAATGAGGGTGTTGATTTGGTCAGCTGTAATGAAGAATAAGTTGAGTCGAAAGGCAAAGATCTTGGTTTACTGGTCACTATGTTCCAATCCTCACCTGTGGTCATCATGAGGTTTGATGAAGATTGATAAGGGGCAAGATGGTGTAGAGGCAGGGCAGCCGACTTGGGACCCGAAAGACCCAGGTTCGAACCCCGGTCACTGCATACCTTGTGGTGTTTATGAGCAGCACACCTCATCCCCAAATTGCTCCCCGGGCGCTTTCTATAGCTGCCCACTGCCCCACCTGGTGGTGATTGGGTTAAATGCAGAGACAAATTTCGTCTTGTATGGAAACATACACAGATGACAAAATGTGACATCATTATTATTATAAGAGATGGATATCTCTGTTCTTTTTAATTATTTTTTCTCCTGTTTATTTACATCCCAGACTCTCTCCTACCCTCTCACCATGAGCCTGGTGAGAGGCTTGTGTTGAGAGGTAGGAGAGCAAGTATTGGCTCAGCTATCACAGATTGTGTCAGGATGACATCAGAGCAATGCTAGTTTTTTTCACAATCAGTCACAGTTGTAGCCTATGAATGACACCACAACCTCCTGACCATCCATCCATCTGTACATCCATCTATCTGTACTCCATCCACCTGTACATCCATCTATACAGCCATTCATCCATCCCTTCAAACATCTATACAGTGTAATCACATGTAAAATGCAGTCCACATTCCAAATACTGTAAGTACCTGAATGCCTCAAAAAGACCATCCTTGTTCTGACTAGGCCTGTCACGATAACACATTTTGCTGGGCGATTAATTGTCTCAGAAATATTGTGATAAACGCTAATATTGTTTGAAATTTGACAAAAATTAGTACTTGTTAAATTTAAGAAGAAGTGTTGGTTAATTTTTGGGTGTACTACCTTTTTTCGACCACCGGATGGCAGTATAAGACCGGTTGAACCGAAGGATGGATAGTGAGGGAGCAAGCAGCGTGTCTATTTAAGAAAAATGTGAGGGAGGCCCTTTGACGTGACATGGGCTGTCTCGCGTTCTTGTTTTTTGGTTCTCAAAATGGCGGACGCTCGGTGTGGTTTGAGCTCTTTAGCATAGCATTTGTCACACAAAGCTTTTAATTTAAAAAAAATCTGTAAACAAGTTCTCAGCTTCTTTTTGCAGAGAAAAACTTTTTAGACGAAGGCACGGGTTTCAACCATGAATTTTGGAGCTTTGACAAGCTGGAGATTTTTTCCAGAGGTCGGCCCGTTAGCTTAGCTTGTAGCTTAGCTTCTCAGCTCAGCTGTTTTTAACGATCCAATAATGCAATTTTGATAGTTAAAACACATTTTAAAGAGAAAGGGAGGGGTCAGTGAAGAGCACCGGAGTTGAGCCTTTTGTCATCCAGTGTCTTCAATAGAAAGAGACACGAAGAAACGATAAAGCCGATAAATGAAAAAGGTTGATTGTTTGTTCGTTTATTTACCTACCTATCTCATAGCAGGGTTGTCTTTTTTATTTTTATTTATTTATTTATTTAAATGTATTAATTTTGAATACAACACAAAACAATCCCATACATGAGACTTATACAATATGAAAATAAAATGAAGGGTAGCCGAAGAAGAAAAAAATCGTATTATATCTGCCCCCTTCTTCAAACAATCTTCTTTCTTCTTCTTCTTCTTTCGGCTTTTCCCTTTTCAGGAGTCGCCACAGCGAGTCATCCTCCTCCAACTCACTCTGTCTCCTTTTTCAAACAATCAATTCAAACAAAAATCATCAACAAGTAACAGAACAAAAAAAGAACAACTTCCTATAATTATCGAACTACAATACAACACACGCTATACTTTTTCATATATATTTTTGCAATAATTTAGTTTTGAAAATTTTCTTAAATGTAAACATTGATTTTGCTTTTTTAACTTCAGTCTCAAAACCATTCCACAATCCAATTCCCTGGAATGAGGTTGACCGACCCTTCAAACTAGTTCTATATTTTGGTTTTTGAAAGACTGATGGAGTTTTGGCTACTCCAAATATTTTAATCAAATTTTATCTTATAATTTTTGTAACAAAACTGTAAATGTTTTAGTTCTTCATCACCCCAGCCACCAAGTTAATTATGATTTATTTTAATAAAAGCAGTTCAAGTCAGAACAGCTTGTGAAGGGTTTAATCTGACAGTCATTTAGAAGAACATTGTTTGGAATAATTGGCTCAATCATTGTATAATGTCTGCTAATTGCTCCTGATGACCTAGTTTTAGATAAATCACTGTCAACTTGTTTGTGGGGGACGTTGTTCTACACAGCAAGTCCTACTTTTCAAACTTTACCTTCTCTTCCTCGTCACTTCAGGTCCTCTCACTCATCAGTTTCATCTGCATAGAGACCATCATGATGTGCTCTGTCTGTGGAGGGGTCTACTTCTTCGAGTTTGTCAGCTGCAGTGCCTTCGTGGTGACGGGAGTTCTCCTTCTGTTCTTCAGCCTGAACCTTCACATCAAGGTCCCCCAAATTAACTGGAGCATCACGGTACGTACCGAGGTCGACATCTGGAATTTTGCTGCTTCCTGATAATCGGTTCAAAAGAGCAGCTTGGTAACTTTGTGATAAAAGTCTGAGCAAGTCTCTTTCAGTTATGTTACCGGATAGACACCCATGAACCGGGAGGGGCTTTTGTCACTTTGAAATTTGATAGAGAAATTTGATTAAATGCATCATAAAATCAATGGCAGTCTGTAGTTTACTCTTCTATTATTAGATGCATCGCCAAAATATTTTAGTCTGCTGGAAAAAATGTATACTCAACTATCTCTGCTGCATCTAGTCATGACAGTTCTATAAAGTCTGACATACAAAGAGCTAAAATCATAATCTTGCTGTAAATGAACCCTATTGTTAAAGCAATAAAACTTTATAAGAACACAGACAGAAGAGTTTTCTCCAGCTCTCCAAGGTTGTCTGCATCGTTGTTTTATTTGCTCCTATCTTGGGAATGTCTGAAGTCTTGAGCAACAAAAATGAGAAAATAAACCTATTTTCTATCACTTTGACAAAAACCCTACATTTTCATTATTCAGTCTCACAAAAAATACTTTGGATAGTTTAGTTTTTTATGCTTCAGTTTGAGTTGCTAAAGATTGAAATGTTCTAGTGCTAAAGAGTGGGAAAATTAGGTGATTGCTTAAGTTGCAGTCTCACTGAATTATTAAGACTGCTACATACTCAGCAAGACGTGCTAAAATTTGTTCTCATTGTCACGGTTGCGTGACAAAAAAATGTGTGTTTTTGTTCTTGCACTGCCTCTAAGAACGATTCTGTGCACAATCCCCATGGCCGAGCTTTTATCTCACAGGAGAATGCGCCGTATGCAGCTGATTTGACAGTTAAAGTGCATTAAGGAAAAGTAATAATAATAATAATAATAAATTCAATTTTGGACATCTGCATTTGGTAGCAGGTCAAATTGACAAAAAACATGAAGAATAATGTAGTATATTAATTCTACAGCACAGAAAGCTACGCAGTTTTTGTAAGTAGGAAAAAAATGTTGGTACTGTATTGGTATCGGCCAAATAAGTTTCAACATATCAGATATCGGCCAAAAATCCAATATTGTGCATCTCTAAATATTTCCACTGCTGCGTCTGATTTGACTTGATTTTGGACCACTTAAAAATGTAAT
>JBBPBX010016882.1:0-22146 GCA_038048925.1 Garcialebias charrua | reverse complement strand
CAAAAGATTTACCTGACTAAATAAAGGTTGAATGAATGAAAAAATAACATCATATAGCCACCTGTTTGATGCATTTTCTCATGCTGAATGTGCAGACATGTCATAACCCAGGTTGAGAGAAGGAGCCCAGTCAGGATTTGTCTGGTCAAAAAGGGCAGCAGGTTTACCTGCTGCCCTTTTTGACCAGACAAAGTTATTGCCTTGGATAACAAAGTTATTGCCTTGGATAACAAGCAAAGTCATATTTTGTATAATTATGACCCTCTGTGGTTAAGTTAAAGATACTGTTAACAGTGTTTCATTTGAAATTAAAGTGAAGTTATGGTTTATTAACAAGTACTTCTTGTTACATAGAAAAAGCACAAAAAGTCTGTGCTCACCTAATGCGATTTAACCATACGTCCATATCTCATACAAGCCTGTTATTTTGGTTTATGATAATAATAATAATAATAATAATAATAATAATAGAAATAATATTGCATTAGTCTTTCTTTTTGAGGCCCTCAAAGACGCATTGCAGATTTCTTGCATCATTTAATAAGACACACATTCACACTTTTGTGAAGTAGACGTTTTAAAGTGCAAAAGCAGTTGATCACATATCAAAGTTATATTACAGTTTTTTAGTTGTGCTTCGTTTTTTCTTTACGAGGTGTGTGTTGTACATTGACTCAGACTGAAAGTAATTACATCAAATTTGAGATTTTATTTGTTTTTTCTCCTCCTAATGATAAAAATGAAACTTTCAATATTTTAGATTCATTGCACACCAACTGAAATATTTCAGGTCTTTTATTTTTTTTAATACTGATGATTTTGGCATACAGCTCATGAAAACCCAAAATTCCTATCTCAAAAAATTAGCATATCATGAAAAGGTTCTCTAAACGAGCTATTAACCTAATCATCTGAATCAACAAATTAACTCTAAACACCTGCAAAAGATTCCTGAGGCTTTTAAAAACTCCCAGCCTGGTTCATTACTCAAAACCGCAATCATGGGTAAGACTGCCGACCTGACTGCTGTCCAGAAGGCCATCATTGACACCCTCAAGCAAGAGGGTAAGACACAGAAAGAAATTTCTGGACGAATAGGCTGTTCCCAGAGTGCTGTATCAAGGCACCTCTGTGGGAAGGGAAAAGTGTGGCAGAAAACGCTGCACAACGAGAAGAGGTGACCGGACTCTGAGGGAGATTGTGGAGAAGGGCCGATTCCAGAGCCACCGTGCACAGGCGTGTGCAGGAAATGGGCTACAGGTGCCGCATTCCCCAGGTCAAGCCACTTTTGAACCAGAAACAGCAGCAGAAGCGCCTGACCTGGGCTACAGAGAAGCAGCACTGGACTGTTGCTCACTGGTCCAAAGTACAGTACTTTTGTTGGATGAAAGCAAATTTTGCATGTCATTCAGAAATCAAGGTGCCAGAGTCTGGAGGAAGACTGGGGAGAAGGAAATGCCAAAATGCCAGAAGTCCAGTGTCAAGTCACCACAGTCAGTGATGGTCTGGGGTGCCATGTCAGCTGCTGGTGTTGGTCCACTGTGTTTTATCAAGGGCAGGGTCAATGCAGCTAGCTATCAGGAGATTTTGGAGCACTTCATGCTTCCATCTGCTGAAAAGCTTTATGGAGATGAAGATTTCATTTTTCAGCATGACCTGGCACCTGCTCACAGTGCCAAAACCACTGGTAAATGGTTTACTGACCATGGTATTACTGTGCTCAATTGGCCTGCCAACCCTCCTGACCTGAACCCCATAAAGAATCTGTGGATACTGTGAAGAGAAAGTTGAGAGATGCAACACCCAACACTCTGGATGAGCTTAAGGCCGCTATCGACGCATCATGGGCCTCCATGACACCTCAGCAGTGACACAGGCTGATCGCCTCCATGCCACGCCGCATTGAAGCAGTCATTTCTGCAAAAGGATTCCCGACCAAGTATTCAGTGCATAACTGAACATAATTATTTGAAGGTTGACTTTTTTTGTATTAAAAACACTTTTCTTTTATTGGTCGGATGAAATATGCTAATTTTTTGAGACAGAAGTTTTGGGTTTACATAAGCTGTATGCCAAAAGCATCAGTATTAAAACACCGGTTCAAATCCCGGTCCGGGGCCTTTCTGGGTGGAGTTTGCATGTTCTCCCCGTGCATGCGTGGGTTTCCTCCGGGTACTCCGGTTTCCTCCCACAGACCAAAAAACATGCTTGTTAGGCTGATTGGTGACTCTAAATTGACCCTAGGTGTGAGTGTGAGAGTGGATGGTTGTTTGGTGTGAGTGAGACAGGTCCCTCTTGTAAATGAGTCCCCATGACTCAACGAGGCTAGGCTGTATAAATAAAGGTTGAATGAATGAATGAATATGCTTTTTGTAAAGAAAACAAAACGTTCTATGACTTTTGATGTATGTGCTGAGCAGGTCATCTTCTGTTAGCGCCATCGAACAGGTGTTCCACCAAATTCTGTGACCCACACATTCTGTGACCACAGGGGGCGACAGCGTACATTCCTCTGTATGTACGTCTGGAGTAGAAGTGGGAAGAAGAGTATTTACGTAAACTGCGTAGCTAACTGTGTAGCAGTAATGGATTAGCCTGGCCCTCGCCATTCCTACGCAGCTCCGCTCAATTCTCATTTCCCTTCACTGCTGGTACAAAGTACAAAGCGAAGTGAAGGACATGGGTCTGGTATCAACCAGGCTAGTAATGGATATACACTTCCCGAAAATATTATTTCAGTCGCATTGACGGGAAAAATGTAATGGCTATGGTTATAATGGCTATTGTTATAATGGTTATGGTTATAATGGCTATGGTTATAATGGCTATGGTTATAATGGCTACGCTGAACACACAGTTAGACGGACGCAGTTTACTCTTCTTCTCACTGGTCTTCAAGACGTACATACAGAGGAAGGAACGCTGTCGCCCCCTGTGGTCACAGAATATCATGGGTCACAGACTTTGGTGTAACACCGCCTTCATGCCTCCTCCTCCTCCAGATTTGGGTCTCTGTGATCACAACCAAGATGGCTGCCTGAGTGGTGATGCTCCTTAGTGCACTTTAAACTCTCCCTCCAGCTCCACTCTCGCCAGTACAGTATTCTGATTAGATTGTTTACTGGTTCAGCACAAACTGGTAAGTCACAGCCCCGGATGTTGTTTTTCATGTTTGTCTTGTTACTGGTCCACAGCGGTGTCCTGCCAGTGCCGCTAGTAGCTTTATGTAGCTGCAGGTCCTGGTGTCCAGTGGCTGGACAGTGTTGTTCAGTGAATGTCCTCGCTGGTGATGTCTCAGGAGGAGACAAGGGAGGACAGAAGGGACTGTTGTCTTCGTCAGTGCCGTGGTGGTGCATGCACATCGACGCGTCCTGTTAGCTATTATGCTAATGCTGGTTCGTTACAGAGCTAGCTTTGAACAAACAGCTCGTGGACTTTTAAGATGTGAGTTGTGCTGCTTTTCAACATGTGTAAGAGTTGTGCTGCTTTTCAACATGTGTAAGAGTTGTGCTGCTTTTCAACATGTGTTAGTTGTGCTGCTTTTCAACATGTGTAAGAGTTGTGCTGCTTTTCAACATGTGTAAGAGTTGTGCTGCTTTTCAACATGTGTTAGTTGTGCTGCTTTTCAACATGTGTAAGAGTTGTGCTGCTTTTCAACATGTGTTAGTTGTGCTGCTTTTCAACATGTGTAAGAGTTGTGCTGCTTTTCAACATGTGTAAGAGTTGTGCTGCTTTTCAACATGTGTTAGTTGTGCTGCTTTTCAACATGTGTAAGAGTTGTGCTGCTTTTCAACATGTGTTAGTTGTGCTGCTTTTCAACATGTGTTAGTTGTGCTGCTTTTCAACATGTGTAAGAGTTGTGCTGCTTTTCAACATGTGTTAGTTGTGCTGCTTTTCAACGTGTGTAAGAGTTGTGCTGCTTTTCAACATGTGTAAGAGTTGTGCTGCTTTTCAACATGTGTAAGAGTTGTGCTGCTTTTCAACATGTGTAAGAGTTGTGCTGCTTTTCAACATGTGTAATAGTTGTGCTGCTTTTCAACATGTGTAAGAGTTGTGCTGCTTTTCAACGTGTGTAAGAGTTGTGCTGCTTTTCAACATGTGTAAGAGTTGTGCTGCTTTTCAACATGTGTAAGAGTTGTGCTGCTTTTCAACATGTGTAAGAGTTGTGCTGCTTTTCAACATGTGTAAGAGTTGTGCTGCTTTTCAACGTGTGTAAGAGTTGTGCTGCTTTTCAACATGTGTAAGAGTTGTGCTGCTTTTCAACATGTGTAAGAGTTGTGCTGCTTTTCAACATGTGTAAGAGTTGTGCTGCTTTTCAACATGTGTAAGAGTTGTGCTGCTTTTCAACGTGTGTAAGAGTTGTGCTGCTTTTCAACATGTGTAAGAGTTGTGCTGCTTTTCAACATGTGTAAGAGTTGTGCTGCTTTTCAACATGTGTAAGAGTTGTGCTGCTTTTCAACATGTGTAAGAGTTGTGCTGCTTTTCAACATGTGTAAGAGTTGTGCTGCTTTTCAACATGTGTAAGAGTTGTGCTGCTTTTCAACGTGTGTAAGAGTTGTGCTGCTTTTCAACGTGTGTAAGAGTTGTGCTGCTTTTCAACGTGTAAGAGTTGTGCTGCTTTTCAACGTGTGTAAGAGTTGTGCTGCTTTTCAACACGGTCCCTTCGTGTGCTTGTGCACGTACACGCGTGTGCGTGTGCTTTGTGTGAGTGTGAGCTGTCATCATCTAGTAAACAAAAGCAACATGGAACAGCTCAACTGCAGCTGGAGGAAGTTGTTTTCTGGAGGACTTGTCTCTCAGTTTGGTCCAGTCTTCAACTGTTGGACAGATGTCCTCACATTGGACAGCTGTTGGACAGATGTCCTCACATTGGACAGCTGTTGGACAGATGTCCTCACATTGGACAGCTGTTGGACAGATGTCCTCACATTGGACAGCTGTTGGACAGATGTCCTCACATTGGACAGCTGTTGGACAGATGTCCTCACATTGGACAGCTGTTGGACAGATGTCCTCACATTGGACAACTGTTGGACAGATGTCCTCACATTGGACAGCTGTTGGACAGATGTCCTCACATTGGACAGCTGTTGGACAGCTGTCCTCACATTGGACAGCTGTTGGACAGCTGTCCTCACATTGGACAGCTGTTGGACAGATGTCCTCACATTGGACTCCAGAGGACTTCTCGTGTTCGACATGTTCTTTGAAAGGCACCTAGGTCTTCTGTCTATTCAATTCCACTTCAAACCATCACCCCTCCACCACTGTGCTTGTAATGAGTTTGTGCTTATGCACTCTTTGGTGATTGGGTCAACAGCTTTAGCTTGGTCTCCTCTGTTGCTCCAGAAGTTCTCTGGTTTAGATTTAGGTGCATGTTCTTGATGAGAAGAGTTTTTTTCCTCTGCAGCTCTTCCAGTCAAGCCACAGCTGTTCACTTTGTCTGGTTGTGCTAACTGAGTCCTGGATCGTTGCTTTACTGGACAGTGACAGCTGTCTTCTTCTTCTTCTAGTGGTGTTTTATGGCGGTTGGCAAACAACGAATAGGTGCATTACCGCCACCTTCCAGAATGGAGTACGGACCAGACGGCTTAGAACACAACACAAAACACACAGGCGACCTAGAACACCCCAACAACCAACAAACCAAAACCCACACAAAAATCCCTAAAGTGTACAGATGGAAAAGAGAGAAAAAACAACAACAACAACAACAACAACAACAAAACAAAAACAACCAGGAACACCTGTTCACATTGAAGACGCGGATAGAGACACCTCACACCCAGACGCTAGGGGTGGGCGATATGGCTCAAAAATTATATCGTGATATTTCAGAGTATTATCACGATAACGATAAATTTCGTGATATAACCTGAAAAAAAAAATCAAATGTATTTATTTGACAAAATTAACTTAACATGTTGCTTTGCAGTATTATATAAAATTTTTAAAAACAACAAGGGGTAATTTTACTGAAATTACTTTATTTAGTAAAGTATTTAGTCTCCAAGTAAAACTACACCTGCACTTTAGTTTTTGTGGTGGTTTTTTTATCTATATTTTGTGCAGACTTTTTCCAATCTAAATAACAATCATTTTTAAAGTGCAGGTGTAGTTTCCTAAAACAACTAGCCTAAATAAAATGAAGTTTGTGTCATTCCTCTGATTCATTTTTTTAACTGATCTGTCTCTGATGGAGTTGTAATGTATACAGAGTGCCAGTGAACGCACCGCGAGTGAGAGCGTGACGTAGGCGCGCAGGTTCGGGTGTGAAAGAAAGTCAGAGAACGGAGCGGTGGAGGATCATGCAGTCTGTTAAGTGTATTTGTGCAGCTTAAACAATAAAGCAACGTCTGCTACAAACCAGCAAGGTTATTGAGCGTGCAGAGAAACATCACAGGAGTGACTGTGGAGCCGCGCGTGTTTGTAACACAGTTTACAGCGAGGACACGGCTGCTCAGAGCGGAGCGGGGAGGGGGGGACAGCTGTCTGTGCCTGCAGAGCAGGGGGGAGAGAAGCTGAGACGCGCGCGCGTTGTTTTTAACATTTTAGCAGTAATTAGCGTTTTACACCAGTACAGACTGTTGGAGGGGATGTGCGCAGTTGTTTAAAGCGCTCGGGTGTTAAGGGGCGGGGCGTCCTGACGTATTACGTCATGAAATTAGCATATCATGATATAAGATTTTTGCCCGGGCAAGCTTTTTATACCGGTATTACCGGTAACGATATGATATGGCCCAGCCCTACCAGACGCACCCTCACCCCGACTCAATTCATCACGAACACTCTCCCATGACAACTCCTTCACGCCAAAGAACCTCGAAGCAGCCTGCACTATGATTTTGATGTTCTCAGTTTTAGTCGTTGCCTGTTCAGAGCAATACATAGTTCCCATGTGACGTCACATCTGTGGAATTTCCGGGTAGACCCTCATGCGTGGAGGCGGCCGGAGCAGCAGGACCGTCTACTACTGGATGTGTATTTTTCACGTTGTTTTTTTAATTAATTTCTAATTAATTGCAATGGTTACTTCGTGTTGGGTCAGTGGGAGTTCCAGTTGGGTAGACGTTTGGGCAACGCGCAGGTTTCACTTAATCCAAAAAAAGTAAACGTGAAGGATTTATCTCATCGGAGAAGCTCACAGCAGCCCCATCGCTCTCTGACTGCTCGGATCTGCTCAGAAGACGTTGTGCTTTTGGCCGGTAAACAAAATATTCTACATAAATCATTTTGTGAAACAATGTCAGAACAATGTTAGAGTACAACTGTCTGTGTGTTAGAGCTGTTTTTTTCTTCTTCATTATTTAGCAGCACCGTCTTGCTGTGTGTAGCTTAGCATGTCACTAACGCGACAACGGCCTCTTCATGTCTGGACAACGGTCTCCCCGCCGGTCCCGAGACCGCCCCAGTGGGGGAAGGAGGACGGGAGCCAAGTCGTGCGGGCGACGCGTCAGTCCCATGGGACGTGCCCCCGCAGCCGCAATGGATCCACGCCGTCTGACCTACCTGAGCTCGCCGCGAGCCTCCGTGCGACGGACCCTCCGCTCCGGATGCTAACGCGACATGCTAACTTCCAACACGGTAACACTCAAAGTGCTGGTCCGTGTTGAGCCTGGACTTTTTTTGGCTGTATGTTATTTTAGTTAAACCTTTATTTAGCTGGTTAGATATGATTGAGACAGTTTACACATCTTTTTTGGATTTAAAGCTGTGAAGCTCCTCGGTGTGCGCTCCTCGTAGTAATTAAATAATTAATGATATCAGAGTAACTTCTTGATGACAAGTTGTCCGCTTCGTCTGCCATGATTTCTTTCTCCAACTCATTCAACTCTGACCACTGCCATTTTGCTCTTGTGCCTTGTTGAAGCTAGTAATGTATTTAGCTGTGGTAGCTCGAGTCTGTTTGTCCACCATTTCTGCCTTTACGGGTGGCGAAAAACCTGGCATTGCGCAATACTCGTCACTTGTGTGGGAACTATGTATTAATAACGAAAGCAACGAACAAAATCAACCGTTCGATCGTAACATTACCCTGACCACGTTCAAGTACGCTCGGCTTTTCAACAACAGACGGCGAAGACACATTGCGCTTAACCACACGAACCGCTTCCTCGTACGAAAGATTCCTATCAGTCTTAACTCTCTGAATTTCAGCAGCAGCTTTTCGATCCACACAACCTGCATAAGCTGCAGAATGACTACCACCACAATTACAACATGACAGCTGAGTCACACCACAATCATCATAATCATGGTCCTCCCCACACTTACTACAACGACGCTTATTCCGACACACAGCAGCGATATGCCCATACCTCTGACACATAAAGCACCTAAGAGGCGGTGGTACATAAGCCTTCACACTAAAACACAAGTACCCAACCATGATCTTATCTGGCAAAACACTGTCCCGGAAACACAACAGGACAGACGTACTATCCACCTTCACCCCATCTCGATAAGCCGGTAAACGTTTCAAGGTCTCAACTTCCCCACCCTTAATGATCTTCTTCAAGGCCTCCAAGTCCTCTTTAACAGGAATCCCAGAAATCACTCCTTTGGAACCTCTCACCGGGTCGGGGAGGAGGTCCTTACCCAAGTGGAGGAGTTTAAGTATCTCGGGATCTTGTTCACGAATGAGGGAAAACTGGAGCGTGAGATCGATAGGCGGATAGGTGCAGCGTCCGCAGTGAAGCGGGCGCTGTACCGGTCTGTCGTGGTGAAGAGAGAGCTGAGTCAAAAGGCAAAGCTCTCAATTTACCGATCGATCTACGTTCCCACCCTCATCTATGGTCATGAGCTTTGGGTTATGACCGAAAGAACAAGATCTCGGATACAAGCGGCTGAAATGAGTTTTCTCCGCAGGGTGGCTGGACTCTCCCTTAGAGATAGGGTGAGAAGCTCGGTCATCCGGGAGGGACTCGGAGTAGAGCCGCTGCTTCTCCACATCGAGAGGAGCCAGTTGAGGTGGCTCGGGCATCTGGTTAGGATGCCTCCTGGACGCCTCCCTGGTGAGGTGTTCCGGGCATGTCCCACCGGGAGGAGACCCAGAGGAAGACCCAGGATACGCTGGAGGGACTATGTTTCTCGGCTGGCCTGGGAACGCCTTGGGATTCCCCCAGAGGAGCTGCTCCAAGTGGCTGGGGAGAGGGAAGTCTGGGCCTCCCTACTTAGGCTGCTACCCCCGCGACCCGACCCCGGATAAGCAGAAGAAAATGGATGGATGGATGGATGGATGGAACCTCTCACTTCCCCCACAATCTTCCTATCCACCACCACTTTACCACACACAGTTTGCAAACCCAAAGCCTTGTCCCTCTGCTCAGCATGTCTACAAACGAGCAGGAGATCGCCATCCCACAACACCGTAGCCACTTCCACTTCACCCACAGCGCGTTTCAGACCCTTCGAAAAAGCTACAGGGCTTACCCCAAGCAAACCCTGGACTGCCGAAAACCGCAACACAACTTTACACTTTTCGAGCAGCACCTTTTTCCTACCGTCAACACCGTCGTCAGCAACCTCAAGACACAGTTTACCCGAAGCCAAACCTTGTCCGTCACCCTCACTACTAGTAGCCATCGTGGTCCGCTCACAAATCAGATTATGCCACCGCCGTGTCCATCAATCTAGCCTTCTCTTCCCTTGACAGCTGTCTTCCATGCTTCATGACTAACTCTTCTCCATAGAACTGTTGACCCCAAATTGTTTGGGATGACCTTTAACCCTTGTCAGGTTGATGATCAGCGAAAATTGCTAAGTTCTTAGCTGATGACTTTCCACCTTGGTGTTTTGCTACACACACACCTGTGTCTCAGCCATCCTGCTTTTATACAGACGATCAATCGGTTTAAACCGCAGCACCTGCTGATACCTCCCTCCTCCTCACATCCCATGGAGGCAAACAGGTGGAGTTAGTAAATGAATCAGTTTTGTAGATATACTTGTGATTTTCCTTATAATTAATACAAAGTTTGACTGACAATGATCATTTTTAACATCTCTTTCTTTCAGATACCTTTTTTGGGTTTTGTTTTTCAGGACTACAATGTTTTCAAGGTGAGACGAAGAAAAAAAAACAAGACAGAACTTATTTTAGGGACTCTGGTTGAGTATTACAATGTACATTAATTATAACATAATTATGTAATTTAGATTAGCACAGAACTTTAAAACATGTATTTTGCATATTTTTACATTTTAAGCCAGTAATTACATAATTACTAACAACATATTTGGTCAAACTAGCTGCAACTTTTCTACTGGTTTACTTATTTGTTCTTTTTCCTTCCACAGAGTGCCCAGATGGGGTTCAGCCCTGAAGTTCAGACCACCAGCTCTGATCCTTCCACATCCAGAAAACAACAGGACCATGATCAAAACAGACTTGTAGAAACACCAGCTTCGTAGTTAATAATAATTGAAAATAAAACGGACCAACTCGGGAGATAGCTGGGGCTTCCATTTGGACCATTTTCTTTTTCGTCATTTGAGGTTTATTTTTTATTTTTTGCATTTTAGAGCCAACAGTAGACAGCTGTAATGGATGATGCTGGTCATGGTGACTTAGTGTAAATGGCTATCGATCCGTGCAGCTCACTGACGGTATTTAATGTCCAATCTTCCTCCCCTGCTTTATTCTCCTGCCACTCCTACTCATCATCCCTGCTCTTCTGGACTTTGAACTGCTGCCACCTGCTAACCTGCCTCGCCTCCCTCCTCCAACATCATGATGGGTGCAGGCTTGGGTTTGTGGAGGCTTATGCGAGGTGTCCGCCAGCTGGAGCTTCATCGCCTGATTCTGGCACTCATCATCTTCTGCCTGCTCTCCATGGCCTTTCTAGCATACTATGTCTCCAACAGTCCCAAAATCAAGGAGCCCCCACCTTTACCTTTCAGTGACTGTGGTGGAGGTGGGGGGATGCCACAGGGTGTAAGCACTGGTGAAGCTGGTGAGGGGACAGTTGGCCAGAGGTCACCTCGTTTACTTCCCATGCGCCAGGAACGTCTACAGCAAGTAAAGACAGTGGACAGTTCCAGGACCAATCCTGTGGTCCTGGTGTTTGTGGAGAGCATCTATTCCCAGTTGGGTCAAGAAATTATTGCGATATTAGAATCAAGTCGCTTCCGCTACCGCACAGAAATCGCTCCTGGTAAGGGTGACATGCTCACTTTAACAGAACTTGACCACGGACGGTACACACTGATCATCTATGAAAATGTGTTGAAGTACGTCAATCTTGACGTGTGGAACCGTGATCTGCTGGACAAGTACTGTCTTGAGTATGGAGTGGGTATCGTTGGTTTCTTCAAGGCTACTGAAAACTCCCCTCTCAGTGCGCAGCTGAAAGGCTTCCCCCTCTTTCTTCATTCCCACCTGGAACTCAGGGATTACCGTATAAACCCCACTGCTCCTCTACTTTACATCACCAAGCCCAACCAGGTGGAGCAGGGCTCCCTGCCTGGGGATGATTGGACCATTTTCCAGTCTAACCACTCAACGTATGAACCGGTGCTTCTGGCCTCCACCAAATCCTCCGAGGCTCTGGCTCAGTTTGGACCCAGCCCTCTGCAGACCCTCCATGCTACGGTGGTCCAGGACTTGGGGCTCCATGATGGCATTCAAAAAGTTATATTTGGAAATAACCTTAACTACTGGCTTCACAAGCTGGTGTTTGTAGATGCCATCGCCTACCTTACTGGAAGGAGGCTGTGCTTATCATTGGACCGTTACATCTTGGTGGACGTGGATGATATTTTTGTTGGCAAAGAGGGAACTCGTATGAAGGTGTCTGATGTGGAGGTAAGAAAGACCTTCCAGCTATGATTGCACAAATGATCAGATCTAAACTTAAAATGCGATCACCTTATGCTGTATAATATTCAGAGGGCAGGTGTTCATCGTTTACATCTGTTAGATTATGTTTTTGTACAGTGTTGAGTTAAACACCATGGTTGTGTAATAATTAGTAAATGATACAGGTATGCTTAAAATAGATTTATTCTAGTTTCATTCTCATGTTTTAAAGTGATTCAAATCAAACCTCAAATGTACAAAACTCAAAACGGATTCCACCATCTTATTTATTAAATAAAAATAAAGCCAAATTGAAAGAGCTGTGTGAAAAACAAAGTCCACCCGTGATTCAGCAGCTTGTAGGATCATCTTTAACAGCGTTAACTCCCAGTACAGTACAGTAGTTGTGCTGCTTATGACTCACATGGTTGTGGAGGAATTTTGTACCACTCAATACAGCATTTCTTCAGTTCATTGAAGTTTGTAGGTTTTCATTTTGTTTCCCAGTTTGGTCCAAGCTTCAGCTGATGACTTCACATATGATTCTAAAATCCTTCAGTCTACAGAAGAGTTCATGGTCGACTCAATGACTGCAAGGTCATGGACCATGACATCTTGTGCCATAAGCTCTCAGAAATGGGTTTCTCAGATCCCACCATTGGTTGGTTTTCTAACTATCTTTCAGATCTGAGGCAATGTGTTCAACATAACAGTACTTCTTCCAGTTATTTAACGGTCATCAATGGTGTACCACAAGGCTCATTCTTAGGACCCACCCTCTTTATAATCTACATAGATAATGTAGGTCAGAGCATCCCTGATGCATCCTTACATTTCTATGCTGACGACACAGTTGTTTATTGTCGAGCTAAAAACAGTTGCTAAGGCTTTCCAGCTTTTGCAATCCGCTTTTGACATCATCCAGTCAGATTTGTTCCGTCTCAAACTTGTCCTAAATGCTGATAAAACAAAAGGGATGCTTTTTTCAAACAGGAAGTCGGTCCCAGCAGTTCTTCCTCTGATTTTATCCTCAAATGGTGTCCCTATTGAGTTTGTTGATTCCTATAAATATTTGGGTATCCTGGTCGATTCACATCTCTCTTTTAAACTCCACGTGGAAAACCTAGTAAAGAAACTGAAAGTTAAACTGGGTTTCTTTTTCAGAAACAGATCATGTCTAACACTGAATGCTAGGAAACGCCTTGTAAAGCCCCCGGTAGAGCTCAGCGTACATGCAGTACGCCTCTGTACGACGTACGTACGCAGAGGCACAAGCGTAGCCCCGCAGGGCACGAACGCGCAAAGCTCTTTTTTTACGACCGCGTACGCGATGCGCGTTTTCTCACAATAAACTGGCCGTGGCCGGACTGTTTTGTATGTTACACAAATAAATTAAATTCCTGTTCTTCATCGCTGATCGGGCCTTTTCTTTTGTTTTTTTGCCTAAAGTAATCGCTTCATCCTCCATTCACTCCATAACTGAAATGAATGAATTCATGTACTACCTGGCTGCGCGAGGTTTTAAACATTTCCTGGTGGGCTGTGGGCTGCTGGAATAGCGCTCCCTGTTTTTATTTTTATTTTTTTAGAAGTTTTTATTAACATATAAAGTGATAGAAAGACCGCAGCAGCAGCAGCCGAGCAACCGCAGCTGCCAGCTGCTTGTCCCACTCGAGCTGTCAATCATTTCAGTAGGCGTGTCAGCAAGTGATCAATCAGCGACCTCAGTTTGTCTCCTCTGCACGCAGCGGTTCAAATTACAACAAGAATTTGGAGCGAAAACGCGAGCATTTAACATGAAAACGAAAGCAGAGCTGTGCCAGCGAACGCGTGCGCACAGAATGCGCGCGTAGAGTGGCGTACAGCCAGGACGCTGAGCTTTGCCGGAGCCTTAACTGTGACTTTCCTTCCCTCCATTGATTATGGTGATATTATCTACATGAACGCTCCTACAAACACCCTGCAGATGTTGGATGCTGTCTATCACGGTGCACTAAGATTCATAACTGGCTGTGATTATCGTACCCGGCCACCACTGCACCCTGTATTCACTGGTTAACTGGACATCATTATCCTCACGCAGACTGGTACATTTTCATCTTTAAATCACTTCTTGGTATGCTGCCCTCATACATCTCCTCCTTCATGTCTCTGTGTGAGTGCAGCTACAGCATGCACTCTCAGGACATGATTACCTGCAGTGTTCCATCAGTGAGGACTGAACTTGGAAAAAAGTATTCTCCTACTCCGCTCCTGTTTCCTGGAATATCTTGCAAAAAGATCTGAAGCTCTCGACCTTAACTTCTCTAAGTGGCTTTAAACATCTGCTATGTTCATGGCAAGAACCAATGCAGACATGTTCCTGTTTTTAGTTTTCTGCGCTGTCTTATAATCTAGCTGTGCTAGATTATAGATTATAGATTTGCTACTTTTCCTTTTGATTATTCTTTAAATTACCATTTTACGAATTTGTACGCATCCTTTACTGACTGTCTGTTGTTGTCGTTGTTGTCCACTGTTATCATCACGCTTTGTTAAATTCAGGTCTCTCTTGCAAATGAGTCCTTGAGGCTCAGTGGGATTAACCTGTCTAAATAAAGGTTGAATGAAAGATGCCCAGGCCCTGTGGCTGTAAAACCAGCCCAAATCATCATACCACCTCCACCTCAAGTTCAAGAATATTTATTATCCTCATGGGGCAATTAGTTTCACAGTCAGGCACACAAAACATCCATTCTAGACAAGACATTGAGACATTAAAAATAACAGAAACCATCATTGTTCATTGAGGGGAGTGGTGGTGCAGAGGTTAAGAAGGTGAGCTTGTGATCGAAAGATCGCCGGTTCAAGCCCCGGTACAGACAACATCAAGAATGTGGGTGGGATAAGTTGAAGCAGTCACACCTGTCTCCACCCTCAATTCGCCAACTCTGGGCCCCTAGACAGCAGCTCTCTGGTCTACACAGAGGACTGTGGTAGCTCGGTGGTCTGTGGTTGTGTCAGGAAGGGCATCCGGCGTAAAAAACAATTGCCAAGTCTTTGTGTGAATTAGTTCGCTGTAGCGACCCCTGAGGAAGGGTGAAGCTGAAAAAAAGAAAAAAAAATCACTGTTCGTTGAGAATCCTGATCTCTACAGGGATGGATGAGTTTTTTAGTCTGTTCGTTCTACATCTGGGCAGCAGATACCTGCGTCCAGATGGAAGCAACCTGAACTCCCTATGGAGTGGGTGATCAGGATCTGCCAGAATCAGCCTGGCCTTGTTCACTGACCTCTGTGTTCACATGTACAGGTCCTTCTAAAAATATTAGCATATTGTGATAAAGGTCAGTATTTTCCATAATGTAATGATAAAAATGAAACTTTCAATATTTTAGATTCATTGCACACCAACTGAAATATTTCAGGTCTTTTATTTTTTTTAATACTGATGATTTTGGCATACAGCTCATGAAAACCCAAAATTCCTATCTCAAAAAATTAGCATATCATGAAAAGGTTCTCTAAACGAGCTATTAACCTAATCATCTGAATCAACAAATTAACTCTAAACACCTGCAAAAGATTCCTGAGGCTTTTAAAAACTCCCAGCCTGGTTCATTACTCAAAACCGCAATCATGGGTAAGACTGCCGACCTGACTGCTGTCCAGAAGGCCATCATTGACACCCTCAAGCAAGAGGGTAAGACACAGAAAGAAATTTCTGAACGAATAGGCTGTTCCCAGAGTGCTGTATCAAGGCACCTCTGTGGGAAGGGAAAAGTGTGGCAGAAAACGCTGCACAACGAGAAGAGGTGACCGAACTCTGAGGGAGATTGTGGAGAAGGGCCCATTCCAGAGCCACCGTGCACAGGCGTGTGCAGGAAATGGGCTACAGGTGCCGCATTCCCCAGGTCAAGCCACTTTTGAACCAGAAACAGCAGCAGAAGCGCCTGACCTGGGCTACAGAGAAGCAGCACTGGACTGTTGCTCACTGGTCCAAAGTACAGTACTTTTGTTGGATGAAAGCAAATTTTGCATGTCATTCAGAAATCAAGGTGCCAGAGTCTGGAGGAAGACTGGGGAGAAGGAAATGCCAAAATGCCAGAAGTCCAGTGTCAAGTCACCACAGTCAGTGATGGTCTGGGGTGCCATGTCAGCTGCTGGTGTTGGTCCACTGTGTTTTATCAAGGGCAGGGTCAATGCAGCTAGCTATCAGGAGATTTTGGAGCACTTCATGCTTCCATCTGCTGAAAAGCTTTATGGAGATGAAGATTTCATTTTTCAGCATGACCTGGCACCTGCTCACAGTGCCAAAACCACTGGTAAATGGTTTACTGACCATGGTATTACTGTGCTCAATTGGCCTGCCAACCCTCCTGACCTGAACCCCATAAAGAATCTGTGGATACTGTGAAGAGAAAGTTGAGAGATGCAACACCCAACACTCTGGATGAGCTTAAGGCCGCTATCGACGCATCATGGGCCTCCATGACACCTCAGCAGTGACACAGGCTGATCGCCTCCATGCCACGCCGCATTGAAGCAGTCATTTCTGCAAAAGGATTCCCGACCAAGTATTCAGTGCATAACTGAACATAATTATTTGAAGGTTGACTTTTTTTGTATTAAAAACACTTTTCTTTTATTGGTCGGATGAAATATGCTAATTTTTTGAGACAGAAGTTTTGGGTTTTCATAAGCTGTATGCCAAAATCATCAGTATTAAAACAATAAAAGACCTGAAATATTTCAGTTGGTGTGCAATGAATCTAAAATATATGAAAGTTTCATTTTTATCATTACATTATGGAAAATAATGACCTTTATCACAATATGCAAATTTTTTGAGAAGGACCTGTATTTTTGCTGGCATGCTTTTTTTAAAATCTTTCTAAAAAAATCCTGGTGCAGCTGTGCATGGTAAATATTTTCATTTTGGGCTCAATGGTGAGGGAAGAGGTATTCTCTAGCACAGGGGTCACCAACCTTTTCGAAACTGAGAGCTACTTCGTGGGTACGGAGTCATACAAAGGGCACCGGTTTGATAAACTCTTCGGAAATAACAAAGCGTAAATTAAAAAATGTATAATAAACATATTTTTAAGAACATATTTTTAAGATAGTTATTTTAAAATATATATAAATACAAAAAAAGAATAACAACTGAATAAAATGCAATTTTAAATGCAACTTAGTAGTGAGTTGTGCTATTTTTAGAACAGGTCCGGGGGCACCTCAAATTGTTCTTGGGGGCACCCGGGTGCCCGCGGGCACCACGTTGGTGACCCCTGCTCTAGCACCCTTTCAAAATAAGCCTACTTGTTAAATCTTTCAGGGGTTGGTCTGTGCAAACACTGAACAGTTCAAACTGTTTTACAAAGGCGATGACGCTGATTGGTTAGTAAGTAGTGTTTGATCAGCTACACCTGGCTGCTGCTGTTCCTCTTGAATCCTGAGGAAGCACCAAGGTGGAGTTAGTTTTCTACTCATTAATTTATTCATAATTTTATAATCTGAAAAATCATTTTTTATTATGCCCTGATAAAAGCCTAGAATTAAGGATTTTTCCCATGACTACATCATTGTGTTGCCAGATTGTGTTCTTTATAGGTTTACTTTCACAAAATACAGTATTACACAATTTAAATACTTGAACGTGTTGTTATTTCACAAAGGTTTAGTTTCAGCAACACAGGTCTGAAAGAACTCCATCTATTCACAAACGGTGTTTTTATTGTTGTTTTTCTTTACAGGCTTTGCTCAGTATTCAAAATAGGATGAGAGCCCTGGTGTCTAATTTCACCTTCAACTTGGGATTTTCAGGGAAGTTTTATCACACAGGTATGGATCGTCTTCAGGATTATTGTCTGCAACAACCGCTAAAAGCATGCACAGTTGAGTAGAAGTACTGTTCGGTGTAACGGCTTATCTGACCTGCGTTTATCACTTCAGGTACTGATGAGGAGGATCACGGAGACGACATGCTGCTGCAGCACAGGAAGGAGTTCTGGTGGTTCCCTCACATGTGGAGCCACATGCAGCCGCACCTATTTCACAATGGCAGCGTTTTGGCTGAGCAGATGAAGCTCAACAAGATATTTGCCCAGGTTGGAAGAGATTAAAAATATTACCTTTGTTTTGTATTCCTACACTGTGATTAAACGTTCTAGATACTGAGGCTCGCCTTTATTCTTTAATTGTGTTCTCATAGGTTTCTTTTTGCCTTTTGCCTGACCTGCATCATGTCTGAACACTGTTTCCAGGAGCATGGTATCCCAACAGATATGGGCTATGCGATCGCACCGCACCACTCGGGGGTCTATCCTGTTCACAGCCAGCTGTATGAAGCGTGGAAGGCTGTGTGGGGGATCAAGGTGACCAGCACTGAAGAATACCCCCACCTGAGGCCTGCACGTTACCGCCGCGGCTTCATTCATAATGGGATCCAGGTCAATAAACACAACTTTAGTGCTTTTAATCATATTGAGAATGGTTCTGTGCATAAACCTTTTTGTTCTTGATCACGTGTTTGTTGGCAAAATGAGTCAGAATGAGGAATTTTTCAATACAGCGTTATTTTTAAATTCTCCATCTCAAAAATTCTAATCGTTTCGTAAAGTTTGTTGAAATTTGGTGATTTCTCACCTGGCAACAAGCTAGGTGAGCATGAGACAGTGCTGGTTTGAAAACTTGATTTTTAATTGGTTTGGAGTGACATTATCTGGAATTCCAGCCATTAATTTAAAAAAGGGGATCCCCAAGCTATGCAGTGAATCCAAATATTATATGAAGGGATTTCCAGGTGCTACAGCAGCTGGCAGAGGGATATGGTCAATTCCATAGGAAATGATAAGGATTATAAGCCAAAGGAATATTTCTAAAGATACTCCTGTTAGAAAACTTTAATTTAAAGGTACAAACCGGATTCCAAAAAAGTTGGGACACTAAACAAATTGTGAATAAAAACTGAATGCAATGATGTGGAGGTGCCAACATCTAATATTTTATTCAGAATAGAACACAAATCACAGATCAAAAGTTTAAACTGAGAGAATGTATCATTTTAAGGGAAAAATATGTTTTTCAAAATTTCATGGCGTCAACAAATCCCAAAAAAGTTGGGACAAGTCCATTTTTACCACTGTGTGGCATCCCCCCTTCTTCTTACAACACTCAACAGACGTCTGGGGACAGAGGAGACCAGTTTCTCAAGTTTAGAAATAGGAATGCTCTCCCATTCATGTCTAATACAGGCCTCTAACTGTTCAATCGTCTTGGGCCTTCTTTGTTGCACCTTCCTCTTTATGATGCACCAAATGTTCTCTATAGGTGAAAGATCTGGACTGCAGGCTGGACATTTCAGTACCGGATCCTTCTCCTACGTAGCCATGATGTTGTGATTGCTGCAGAATGTGGTCTGGCATTATCTTGTTGAAAAATGCAGGGTCTTCCCTGAAAGAGATGACGTCTAGATGGAGCATATGTTGTTCTAGAACCTGAACATAGTTCTCTGCATTAATGGTGCCTTTCCAGACATGCAAGCTGCCCATGCCACAAGCGCTCATGCAACCCCATACCATCAGTGATGCAGGCTTCTGAACGGAGCGTTGATAACAACTTGGGCTATCCTTGTCCTCTCTGGTCTGGATGACATGGCGTCCCAGTGTTCCATAAAGAACTTCAAATCGTGACTCATCTGACACAGAACAGTCTTCCATTTTGCCACACTCCATTTTAAATGACCCCTGGCCCAGTGCAAACGTCTGAGCTTGTGGAGCTTGCTTAGAAATGGCTTCCTCTTTGCACTGTAGAGTTTCAGCTGCAGATGGCACGGTGGATTGTGTTCACTGACAATGCTTTCTGGAAGTATTCCTGAGCCCATTCTGTTATTTCCTTGACAGTGGCATTCCTGTTTGAGGTGCAGTGACGTTTAAGGGCCCGGAGATCACGAGCATCCAGTAGAGTTTTACGGCCTTGACCCTTACGCACAGCGATTGTTCCAGATTCTCTGAATCTTTTGATGTTATGCACGGTTGATGATGATAACTTAAAAGTCTTTGCTATTTTACGCTGGGTAACACCATTCTGGTATTGCTGCACTATCTTTCTGCGCAACAATGGTGGAATTGGTGATCCTCTTACCATCTTGGCTTCTGAGAGACACTGACACTCTGAGAAGCTCTTTTTATACCAATCATGTTGTCAATTGACCTAATTAGTGTTAATTGGTCTTCCAGCTGTTCGTTATATGCTCAATTTCCTTTTTCCAGCCACTTATTGCTACTTGTCCCAACTTTTTTGGGATTTGTTGACACTGTGAAATTTTGAATCAACATATTTTTCCTTTAAAATGTTACATTTACTCGATTAAACTTTTGATCTGTCATCTATGTTCTATTACGAATAAAATATTGACATTTGCTATCTCCACATCATTGCATTCAGTTTTTATTCACAATTTGTTTAGTGTCCCAACTTTTTTGGAATCCAGTTTGTAGATAAGTGAAATTATAATCTCTTTTAGTTACTGGGATCACAAGATGATGTTTTTATGGACTCATTTTTATACAAATATCTGTTATCCATCCAGCCATCCATCCATTTTCTTCCACTTATCTGGGGTCGGGTCGCGGGGGTAGCAGCCTAAGTAGGGAGGCCCAGACTTCCCTCTCCCCAGCCACTTGAAGCAGCTCCTCTGGGGGAATCCCAAGGCGTTCCCAGGCCAGCTGAGAAACATAGTCCCTCCAGCGTGTCCTGGGTCTTCCTCTGGGTCTCCTCCCGGTGGGACATGCCCGGAACACCTCACCAGGGAGGCGTCCAGGAGGCATCCTAACCAGATGCCCGAGCCACCTCAACTGGCTCCTCTCGATGTGGAGAAGCAGCGGCTCTACTCCGAGTCCCTCCCGGATGACTGAGCTTCTCACCCTATCTCTAAGGGAGAGTCCAGACACCCTGCGGAGAAAACTCATTTCAGCCGCTTGTATCCGAGATCTTGTTCTTTTGGTCACAACCCAAAGCTCATATGTTTATGACCAAAATTAATATTTTCACTTATTTTGCACTGCAGCTGGTGCTCGTTGTAACTCATAACCAGAACGGGTCACGTTTTGATCAGAAGGTTTTTACAATGCAAGGCTGTGTGACTGGTATCTTTTTGTTTTTGTGTGTGTATTTGTTTTTGCTAGTTTGCTTTTTAAGGATGAGTATTTTCCATTTTTTCTGTGCTTGATTTTTCTCTTATTGAGACATTTGATCGTCAGTAAATGTAAACTTTAAGCTGAACGTGCTGTTATACTACTGATCATCTTAGGTCCAACCATCACTGTCCATTTCCAACAACCAAGACTCAAAAAAATCTGAAAGAAATCACACAAGTCAGTTCAAGTTAGTCAGATGTATTAGTACCTAACAAAAATAAATAAATATCTTAAATATTGCTAATCTGTTGCTTAAAACAACAACTTGAACATATTAAAATGTAAAAATATGTAGTCATGTATCATTTTTAGACAACATAAGACATAAATCTTTAGCAATAAATAAATAAATCACTAAATAATGCATACTTGCCCTGTGTTCATTAATATTTTACAGCCTAACTTATTCGATAATTAACAAAAAACATCCTTGTTACAATAAATTAGCCCACAGTTTTCATACCATCCTGACCAAGTGAGGTTGCTCTGATGAAATGAGCGCCATGCTGCGGGCCTTGGTCAGAACTTTGGCCCAAACTGCTGCCATGTGGTAAAAACTGTTTACACAACTAAACAAACCAGCTGGTTTCTTTGTAACGTTCTTCTCAGTAGATGTTGTGGCAGGTTCCTCTTGTGGAGCTCCTGTCCGTCAGCGTGGTACGTCAGATGACATGGAGTACATGGACGTGGCGTGGCGCGACCTTTCCTCTGCTCTCCTCCACACACCGAGGCTGCGTGCTCATCAGGAACATTGATCTGCTGAGATGAGCTTTTACACGTGTTGATTTTTAACTTTAACCTGGCAGAGCAGCAAAACCAGCTTCTGTCATACCACTTCTAATAGAAATAATTATTATTATCACACCACTCAAAAACGTCATATTAGAAAAAACATCTAATTGTGTAGAGGTTTGGACAGCTCCACAACTATTTATTTTTTAACTTATAAGACATTATTTGATGGTAAAGCAGATAATTTGTGATGAAAATAATTTCAGCTGATAGTTGGAAACGTTAAATCTCTAATTTAATCTTAGAGTTTAGACCCAAGTGAAGTTATTGGTTCAGTTGTACAGTTTTAAACCTGCGAGTAAGAACACGTTCAAAATGCTGCTGCTGCTATGTGTGATGATACAGGGTACATCATCACTTTCACTCACATAGCTGAC
>JBBPBX010016881.1:11497-47531 GCA_038048925.1 Garcialebias charrua | reverse complement strand
GCAGTTATAAAGGTGTAGGATTTGTGTAATCCATTTATAATCATCCTCATTCAGGAGTTTCTCCATCATGGCATCTCAAACACCTGTGGCCTGATGTCCATCCTGTGGATCCAGCAGCCTCTGCAGCATGTTTACCCAAGGTCAAAAAATATCTCCGTGAGTTTGACTGGTAAAATGGAGCACAGCAGGATTTAAATTTAAAACACTATCTCCATGTTTTTCAAATCATGTAGTTTTTTAATGGATAGAGGATCAAATCGAAGTTAAAAAAGCCTAGCTTCCTCTTGCTAAACATCACTTCAATTGTTCAGATAATGTGCGATAGCTGGTGAAGATTCTCAGTCGTCCAGGACATGATGAAATCAAAAAAAGGCGTTCAATACAGGATCAACTGGACTTTATTTGTTGCAGAAAACGTTTAGACTTCTGTCCAGAAGTCTTTTTCAATTCTGAAAAAGACTTGAATTGAAAAATACTTCTGGACAGAAGTCGAAACGTTTTCTGCAACAAATAAAGTCCAGTTGATCCTGTATTGAACGCCTTTTTTTTATTTAATGTGCGATAGCTTAATTTAATAAGCTGCAAGGTTAAGCATAACCACTAAAAGGTTATTTCAGAGTCCAATGTAATGTAGTTTATTAATAAGTAATGAACTAATTGTAAGGTTTAATTTTTGTATATACACAAATATATATAATTCAACTTCAAACAAACGTTATTTATCCCAGAGGGAAATTCAATGTAACTTCATCCTGCCTTCAGTAAAGAGTTGTTCTAGATGCTGATGGCTGTGGGTGGCCATGGGCTTGTAGGTTTTGGTTCTTTGTTAAACTACAAGAGTAAAGAGTTATTAAAAATCTGCAGCCACTACAAAAAATCTGCAGCCACTACAAACTGCAGTTTTTGACCTTGGGTAAACATACTGCTGAAGCTGCTGGATCCACAGGATGGACATCAGGCCACAGGTGTTTGAGATGCTATAATGGAGAAACTCCTGAATGAGGATGATTATAAACAGATTACACAAATCCTACACCTGTATAACTGCACTGCCATGTAGAATGATTTACAAAACATGGAGATACTGTATTATGGATACAATTTACCGTATCCATTACAGATAAAACAAAGTATGTGATTTAAGCACAGCAGCAGTGTTTGTTTTGCCATTTTTACATGAACCTGGTAGTAATGCATGTTTGTACTGTATATTAAAAAACACTACAACAATTATTAACACTTTTATTTTCACACTAGAACAATTATTAACACTTTTTTTTTCACACTAGAACAATTATTAACACTTTTTTTTTCAAACCAAGACTTTAACGTTGTTCACTTGTGTTTAAGAAATACTGGGGAGATGAAAACGATTATGGGGTGGAATTAATATCAGTTTCCGCTCATGAGGTACTCCATCAGAGCATCTCTGACACCAAGGCCATGTTCTCCAACGCCCTGCTCTACATCTTGCAGGACAGCGACTGGGAGGGGCTGTGCAGCTGGTTCTACATGAAGTTCATCAAAGGTCTCTCCATGATTTTCACAGAGGTTATGCAGAGCACAACAGGCCAGCACCATAGACTTCACAAGATGGAGATCACAGTCATTTCTTTTCAGAAGACAACGCCATCTTCCCTTCAGCCGGCCAAATGCATTCTCCACAACAACACGTGCACCGCTAAATGTCTGGTTGTACATCTGCTGTGCAGCAGTTAGTCTTCCCGTGTCTGAAAATGGTTTTAATAGCCAGTTTTGCAATGGATATGCTGAGTCACCCAGGATGTAGTATCCAGTGGTTGCTGTGCCAATGCGTCCGTTATGAGCTGGGAAGAGGTTGCCCCGCATGGCAAGCTCCCACAGCGTGGACAGTCTGAGAACTCGGGCATCATGAAGGCTTCCTGGCATTCCAACAAAAACATTCCAGAACAGTCCTTTTCCATCCACCACAGCCTGAAGGATGATGGAATGCCAACCTTTTCTGTTGAAGTAGTCTGTGTGATATTGTGGTGGGGCAATTATCGGTATATGGCTGCCATCAATCGCACCCACACAGTGTGGGAGCCCCCATCGGCTCTCAATGTGGCCATTTCTGCGAACCTCTCTTCAGTAGGCATGCGGATTTGTTCTGGGACAAGCAATGTCTCTGCTGCCACACAAAACTCACGCACACACCTGCACACCGTCATGAGGCCGACTCCAAAAAGATGTCCAACACTACGGTACTCTGAACCTGTTGCAAGTTTCCACAGAGCTATAGCCACTCGCTTCTTTACCGGCACACATTGGCGGTACGTTGTGTTCTGCCTCTCCAGGGCTGGGCGTAGTTTGTTGCACAGATAGTTAAAGGTTTGTTCTGACATCCTGAAGTTATGCAGCCACTGAGCATTTGTGAAACCTGGAACAATAACATCCCACCACTGAGATGACCTGTTAAATTCCCACACTGTAGGCCTTCTGCGTGTAGAAAAAATTAGCCGAGTTAGCTGGAGATTCATCTGAAACACACACACACAGCATGGATTACTAAACAGTACTTTATCCATATTTACATACTTTCACCCTCTGTTTTATATTCCAACAGTAAGGCCCCACTACAGCAGTTAGCATTAGCTTACCACACGTCCTGCAGCTTGCATCCTGTCTGCTATGGAAACTTCATTTAAACGTTCAAAAACTCTACTTTGCTCCAGACTGTTCAGAGTGTTTTGTGTGGATAAACGCAACCTTTCCCTGGTTCGGATTGCTGTTAAACGTCTGAACAGAAGTTCTCTTCGACGCCTGAAAATATCTTGTCTTCTGCGATTGAAAATCGCTTCCCTCCCAACTCTGCTCAGTTCTTCTACGCTTTGAAAAAGCAACAGGCAAAGCAGAACGTTGAAAAAAGCAACGAGGTCATCCATTTTGTTGTGTGTTGTTTTCCCCAGCTCTTCTTCTTCTATTGTTAGTGGTGGTTCGTAAAGAGCTTAATGTATCACTAGCGCCACCAGCTGGTTAGAAGCGTTGATATTAACGATCCACCCACTGCAGGAGAACTACCCGCCCACTGCAGGAGAACTTCACGCCCACTAAAGGGGTCCTAATGCGCGCATGGATACAGAAATAAACCGGTCCCATAGGAACTGGCCCAAACTAGCCACAATGGGACCTTACAGGAACCAGACCTGTTGATAAGAGGCATTATTGCCCTTCACCTCACTTAAAACCTGAACTTGGTGGGACTTCTCTGTTGTCGCATCGCTTGATCAGAGGTGAGCTTGCTCCCTACACTGAGCGTACAGAGAAATTTTTTCTGCGTACTACTGGGCTGGCGAAAGCTAGTCCAACGTTTGTCTACTTACCTCGAAGTTTTTTCTCTCTCCGCAGCTGCTTCGCTCGACGGCGCTAACTGCGTCACAACACTCCCTGCTAACCATTAGCAGGCTAGCCAGCGAAAGCGAAACGACGGAGAGTACGGCTTCGAACAAAAGGAAACTAGGAAGACTTCTCGTCTCCGGACATGGCTCCCGAGAAGGGAAAACGGAGGACAAAGACTCAGAAGAAAACCAACAGGACGACGAGCCCTCGCTCGCGCCCATGCCCCAGCGGATGCGGCTACTCCCTCTTAGCGACGGACACCTACAAGGCCTGTCCTGTCTGCCTAGGGATTCTGTACGCACGAAAAGCGCTGGAATCCCCCGACTCCTGCTCCCACTGCTGTTGGATGCCGGCGTAATGAGGAAATGCTGCGCGAACGCATTGGCTAAATCCATCGCGGAGGCCGCGGCGCTGAAGGCCGCACGCCTCTCGAAGCTGCTTGCTCCTGAGCCAGAGCTCGAGAACATGGACCTGGAATGCAGCGGTCAAGTCGGGGATGAGAACGTGTCAGACTCCTCGGTTCCTGTCGAGGACTTGACGCCCGAAGTGTCTGACCAAGACGCCTAGTACGGTTGCAGAGGAGAAAAGTTGGATTCCTCTCAGAACCTGGCGCAAATTTTACCGGAACCGGACGTGTCGGTCCCTGCTCTGTTCAACCTGTGCCATAGGGTGGCGGACACCCTGTAGGTCGCATGGCCAGACCCCATGCCTCGCCAACCAGTTACGAGGCTGGCGGGAAACTACTTCTATGCGAAGCAGCAGCCAACGACGTCACAAAAAATGCCCATTTTCCCGGACTTCCTCATGGAGCTCATGCGCTCCTGGGCGGAGCCCGGAGCTTCCATGATGCTGCCACTATCCCAACTCCTGGATGTCACAGGAATGTCTACAAATCGCTGAACAATCTCGCCCCCGCCTATCTCTCTGATCTGATACACCCATATGTCCCTCCACGTGCTTTGAGGTCAGAGGATCAGGTACTCTTAATAGTTCCAGAAACTCGCCTTAAGCGCAGGGGTGACAGGGCTTTCTCTGTAGCAGGCCCAAGACTCTGGAACGAGTTACCGCTGCTCATCAAACAGGCCCCCTCCCTCTCGGTTTTCAAATCCCGGTTAAAAACTCACTACTACTCCATTGCTTTCAATGCCAGCTGATTTGTATTGGATCGTTTGATTTATGATCTGCAATGTTTTTATGTTTTTCGTGTTGTACTTCATTGTCTGTGTTGCCTGTTGCGTGTTTGTTTGTCCAGCACTTTGTGTGGACTTGTTCCTGTTTAAAGTGCTTTATAAATAAAATTGTATGGTATGGTAATATTAACCTTGCACGCACACACGTGCTGAGGGAGGAGGTATTGACGATGCTGCAGAAGGGAGTAATAAGTTTGGTCCCGAAACGCAAACTACGCTCCGGCCACTACAGCAAGTACTTCCTGGTACCCAAAAAGGATCATTCCCTGAGACCGATACTGGATCTCAGGACTCTGAACAAGAGAATAAAAACCTTTCAAGATGCTTACACTGCGGCAGGTTCTCCAGTCTGTGAGACCAGGAGACTACACATGTACAAGATCTGAAAGATACCTATTTCCATGTAGGCGTGTGGAGGAAACACAGAAAATTCCTCCGTTTTGCCTTCGAGGGAAAAGCTTATGAATTCAAAGCTTTACCCTTCGGTTTAAAGACGGCTCCTCGTACATTTACTAAATGTCTGGATGCAACCCTGACCCCCCTTAGGAATCAAGGCCTCAGGGTTATGAACTACCTGGATGACCTCCTGATTCTGTCTGGAAGCAGAATACAGGCCCAGTCACACTCCTACAGGGTAATCTCTCACCTGGAGTCGCTCGGTTTTGTCATAAACCTACAAAAAAGTGACCTAACTCCATCACGGGTTACCGTATTTCTGGGAGTACAGATCGACACAGTGCAGTACAGAGCATGACTCTCAAAGGAATGAGTTTCCTCGATTCGCCATTGCCTGAAAAAATTTACACTGGATCAGCGGGTTCCTATGAAAACATGCCAACGCCTTTTAGGCCTCTTGGCGGCAGCCATACCCTGTGTGCCACATGCATTGCTGAAAATGCGGGCCCTACAGGTATGGCTAAACCAACAGACATAACCCGTCCTGCTTGGTCGAGCAGGAAAGGTTAGAATAGGTTCAGAGTGCCTGAGAGCCCTGGAACCTTGGAGAGACTTGTCTATCTTCACGGAAGGGGTCCTGCTGGGTAGGGTGTCATCTCGTGTGGTAATCATGACGGACGCCTCAAAAACAGGATGGGGGGCGATCTGCAGAAATCAGAACGCCCGTGGTCTTTGGAATAAACAGGAAGTGAGATTACATATCAACTTCCTGGAATTGTTGGCCGTATTCCTGTCAGTAAAATACTTCTTTGGAAAAGGTCTGATTGCAGGGCAGCACGTCCTGGTGAAATCAGATAACAGGACCATAGTGTCCTTCATCAACAGAGAGGGAGGGACAAGGTCCCGGGCCCTCCTTGGACTGACGCAGAAGATGCTCATGTGGTGTGCTCCAAGAATCTTGTCACTCAGGGCGACTCATGTTCCCGGTGAACTAAATTATGGAGTGGATGCCCTCTCGAGAGGGCCTCTCTTGGCGTCAGAATGGAGCCTGAATCCACGGGTTGTGGAGCAGGTCTGGTCACGATTTGGGAGAGCTTCAGTGGACTTGTTGTTTGCAGAGCTAACTCGCAGTGTGACCTTTACTTCTCTTTGAAGGAAGCAGATGCACCGTTGGGAACTGACGCTCTGGCACACGACTGGCCAGCAGGGGTGCTGTACTATGCTTTTCCACCTGTCCCTCTGATCGAGGTGACACTGGAGCGTGTACGTCAGGGAGCCCTCTCCCTGATAATGATAGCCCCTAAGTGGCTGCAGCAACCGTGGTTCTCAGATTTGATCTCAATGTTATCAGGGATACCATGGCAATTGCCTCCTCACAGGGACCTACTGACTCAGGCACGTGGACAGCTTCTACACCCACGTCCAGAGTTGTGGCAGCTCTCAGCCTGGCCTCTGAAGGGAACTGGCTGAGGGCCTAAGCTCTGATTGCTTTATCCAAAAACAAATGGCAACAACATACACAAGGGTGTCCCTTGGTGTTTATGTTCGCTTAGGAGACGTTCAATGGAGGGGTTCCTCTCCCCTTTAATGGGTCTCCGACATCAGGATGGGCTACACTTGTCAGTCGTGCCCTTTGTAACATATAAGGATGAGTGATCACACTCGTGGAGCATACTTATGCTGCCCCTAGTTGGGTTTTTCATCTATGTACCCGGTGGTAACATCAAGCTGATGTTTATCTACGTGGGGTATTTCTTCTTCCCGGACTGTGCTCTCTGCAATACCTTGTGGTCGCAATTTCCCATAGTGATATGTTGCACCTCGTTCCCTTCCTTCAGGGAACATGAGTTATGGTGCATAACTTTTAGTTTCTCTTGTCTCCAGTGTTCCTGACTCCTCGGCTCTGGTTCTCCTGGTTCCGCCTTGGTTATCCTCGTGCTCTGACCTTGGTCCCCCTCATGACCCGTCCTGGTTCTCCTCGTGCTTTGACCTGGTTCTCCTCATGACCCGCTCTGGTTCTCCTTGTGCCTTGTCCTCACCAGTTGCCCACCATCCTCATCCAACTTGATCCTGGACCTGTTCCTTCTCTGAAGCTCACCTAAGGATTGGAGTTTGGACCAAACATCTCCCTTCAACCTTTAAGAGAGAAAGCAACATCAAATTACTGCCTGTTCTCCTGAAAACCTCATCTGACCATCTTCCCCCTCTTTCAAGAGCTGCAGAGAAGCTTCCGTGAAAGTCTTTACTCGCTGTAAATAATAAACTGTCATTTTATATCTGACTGTGTCTGTCTCGTTCCGGGTCTCATACAACTCTGGGTTCGTCGAGTTATAACATAAATGTTCCAGCCAAATAAGACCCTGAATGAGACTGGGAGTGAGCAGGCCCCCGCCATCTCTCAGGTGGAGCGGATCAGCAAATTAGAAGAAATGTTGCAGCAAGTCCTGACCTAGCCTGGTTAAAACCAGACCCTGTCTTCACTTCGCTTCAGACTAGGGTCTGGGACCTCTCCATTTTAAAACGATTCTTGCTGGAGGCGTTGCCTCTGCTGAGGAACAAAACCATTGGATATTTTGAACAGGGAAAGCATTCTGCTCCCTCCCCTCAGAGCCACCCCCCGTGCTCTGGTGAACTTGACTGACAACTGCTCCGCCTCCAGCTTTTCTCTGGCTGCCGCGCTGGAAATCCTGTGTTTATATGTTAATAAAACGTTTTAATAAAATACAATAAAACCATGGATCGCTGGTCCAGCTCACCAGAAGACCAGAACATCTGATGGGACTCGGTCAGCAACGTAAAACCCGAGTTTAATTCTCGTGACAACCTCAGCCATTTCCTTGTTCATTTCAGCGGAGGGAGAGAAGGAGGAGGGAGCGAGCGATCACTTGACTTTTGGCCCAAAAAACAAAAGAAAACTCCAGATAAGGGATTAAGAAGGGGAAATTAATAAATTTGTGTCACATATAAAACAGTTCTGCATCGCTTTGCATCGCTTTGAATGAGAACATGCCGGTGCTCGCTGACTGCGCGCTGCGCGCTGGGACAGGTGGGGGCGTGGGTTAGGGTCCAAAACTCCGTCCCTTCTGTTCTCTGATTGGTCCGAACAAAAATCTACCGGAGAAATGGTTGTTAATGAGAGAAGTCCCAGACTGTGCAGTGAAGGGAAATGAGAATTGAGCGGAGCTGTGCAGGAAGGCGAGGGCCAGGCTAGTCCTGACCCAACAATGTTCCACTCAGTCCAACCTGCAGGAACTCGGAGGTATGGTCTTCTCTATTAAACAACAACTTCAACCTTCTCCCCCTAACACAGGTATAACACTATTTCCTCTCGACTCCCTGCACCCCTTGAGAAACTCCTGGACCAGCTTCCCCTGTCCAGCAGCTAATCATAAAGCCCTCTGAGCTCTTCGCAGGAGACCCGACCTATGTGGAGGTTTTCTACTACAGTGTAGACTTGCCTTCGAAGGAGCTCCATCCCTTTACTCCTCAGACGCAGCCAAGATCCATTTATTTCATCAGCCAACTTAAAGGTAATGCTCTTCAATTGGCTAACTCATTTCTCTAAAGTCATGTTAACCCCCTGCTTCCTAAGAACAACTTCTGAAAGAATTTCACAGGCTCTTCGATCGCCCCCTGCAGTCACCAAATGCTGTAAAGCATCTGGTAAGCCTACGTCAGGGCCGTCATGTTGCCTCTGAATACGCCTTGGAGTTCCTGATCTTCGCCACCCAGCCTGGATGGAACGAGGTAGCCTTACAAGGTATCTTTCTAAGCTCTCTGTCTGACCACCTCAAGGATCAAAATACCACTCAGGATGAACCTGAGAGTTTTGATCAATTAATCATCCTTGCCATTGCTATTGATGGGAGAGAAGGAGAGAACCAAACTACAACTCCCAGAAACCTTCTACTTCCGGGTTTGCGACCCTTCAAAGTTTAGAGAGAACTAGAAGACCCAACCTTCCCTGGGCTCTAGTTTTACCTTTTCATCATCAGTTCCCAAAAACAAACACCCTCGCTCTACCTGAGCCTGAACCCATGCAGGTCGGGCGCACACGTTTGTCTTCCGAAGAGAGACAGTGGCGTAGGAGCGCTAATTTCTGTATTTACTGTGGCAATCCCGGGCATTATCTGCCTCACTGCTTGTTTTGGGGAAACGAGAACACCCACCAGTAATGCGGGACATACTGGTGGGTACTTCAGCTCTAACCTCCCCATTTAAACTCTTGCTCCCTACTGTCATTCAAACAAACAATCAGCACCTGTCCTTGTCCACGTTAGTTGATTCTGAACAAAATCTTATAATCTTAGATCAGGTTAAGAAATACTCTCTCCCCACTTGTGAAATCGCCCCTGTCTCTGTCTCTGGCATAACCGGAGAGACATTAGCTCAAGTGTATCTCAAGATCACAGAATTACATTTAATCATCTCTAGCAATCATCACGAAATGAATGATTTCTTCGTGTTTGATTTTCCAATATCTCAACTTATTTTGGAGCCACAATCCCAATATTAACTGGGAGCTTGGGCGAGTAGAAAAGATGAGTGACAAATCTCTTAAGAATTATTTACGCTCTGCTGTCGCCAGTCACCATCAAACTACGCTTCCTATGGAGGAGGTCGATCTCACTGCTGTTCCGACAGTTTACCACGACCTAGCGGCAGCTTTTAGCAAACGAAGAGCTCTGTCATGGCAGGTTTTTTCTTTGTTTCTAAAAAGAATAAAACCCTTTGGCCTTGTATCGATTACAGAGGTTTGAACAACATAACCGTTATAAATAAATATCCTCTTCCCTTGATCGATTCTCTTCATGAACAGCTGCAAACAGCAACCATGTTTACCAAACTCGATTTAAGAAACGTCTACCACCTCGTACACATTAAAGAGGGTGACAAGTGGAAAAACGGCCTTTAGAACCCCCTTCGGCCATTTTGAGTACATGTATTAAGTTGTGCCCTTTGGTTTAACCAATGCCTCCATGTATTTCAGGCCCTCGTGAAAGATGTGTTACGAAACCTTATCGGTGATTTCATTTTTGTTTATCCCAACAATATTCTCATTTATTCCCATGACCCCCTGCAACACGTGAAACAAGTGAGAGTAGTTCTACAGAGACTCTTAGAGAATCAATTATTTGTTAAAGTGGAGAAGTGTGAGTTTAATGTTCCCACAGTTTCCTTCCTGGGGTTCATTTTTGAAGGTGGGCACTGTAGGACTGACCCTGAAAAAACCAGAGCAGTTGACGAATGGCCAATCCCGGAGTCCAAGAAACAGTTACAACATTTCTTGGGGTTTGCCAACTTTTATAGATGTTTTATCAGGGACTACAGTCGTGTCACAGTCCCACTTTCCCAACTCACCTCTACCTCCAAGACTTTCTGTTGGACACCAGAGGCCAACACAGCCTTTTGTATATTAAATAAGTTATTTTCTTCCACTGGGAGGAGACCCAGAGGAAGACCCAGGACACGCTGGAGGGACTATGTCTCTCGGATGGCCTGGGAACGCCTTGGGATTCCCCCAGAGGAGCTGCTCCAAGTGGCTGGGGAGAGGGAAGTCTGGGCCTCCCTACTTAGGCTGCTACCCCCGCGACCCGACCCCGGATAAGCGGACGAAAATGGATGGATGGATGGATTTTCCTCCACGTCCATCCTTTGCCATCCAGACCCCAAATGTCAGTTTATTCTCGAGGTCGACGCCTCAGACACAGGGGTGGGGGCAGTACTCTCCCAGAGGTCCCCTGACGACAACAAGGTTCATCCGTGTGCTTTCTTTTCAAGACGTTTATCCCAAGCTGAAAGAAACTATGACATTGGCAACTGTGAGCTTCTGGCAGTCAAACTAGCCCTTGAGGAATGGCAGCACTGGTTGGAAGGCACTAACACCCCTTTCTTGATCTGGACTGATCATAAGAACCTTACTTACCTCAGAGATGCTAAACAATTGACTTCACGTCCACAATGGTCACTGTTTATCAACCATTTCAACTATATTTTGACTTTCAGACCCGGCTCTAAGAACGTTAAGCCTGACGCACTTTCCGGCCAGTTCGCTCCCCCCAATGTCCCAGAGCCAGAGGAAACTATTGTCTCTCTTGTATGTATTGTTGGGGCTCTTACCTGACCTATTGAGAGTGAGATCAGAGAGGCCCTTAAGTCTGACCCTGGCATTGGACCCCTTGGAACCTTGTTCGTCCCAACCTGCATGAGGGCTAAGGTACTACACTGGCTTCATACCAATAAACTGTCTTGTCACCCAGGTACGACCCACATTCTCTCCTTGGCCAAGACACATTTCTGATAGCCCTCCATGTCCTCTGATGTTAAAGCCTTCATCACAGCCTGCCATACCTGCACTAGGAATAAGACTGGTACTCCTCTCATCATTTAAAAACAAAGTTGACACTATCAGATCTCAGCTCCACAACCTCCCTGATCTTAGTGTGCCATCTACCCGTCTGCTTTCTGGGACCCTGAGCAGCTTTGATGAAGTCGTTCAGAGTGAGGTGGAGACCATCCTCAAGAAAATGAAGCCTTCATCCTGCGCCCTGGATCCCTTCCCCTCGTCTCTCATAAAATCCAATCACTCTGCAATAAGCCCATTAATCACACAAATAATAAACAAGTCTCTACAATCTGGTCATGTTCCATTGCCTCTAAAAACTGCCATCATTAGGCCTCTTCTGAAAAAATCTAATTTGGATCCCGACATTTTTTCTAATTACCGCCCAATTTCCCACCTCCCATTTCTGTCCAAAGTGCTGGAGAAAGCAGTTGCTGCTCAGCTGCAGGACCACCTACAGCAACACTCTCTGTATGAGAAGTTCCAGTCTGGATTCAGAGCAGCTCACAGTACAGAGACTGCATTGCTGAGAGTTACCAATGATGTCCTCATGGCTGCTGACACTGGTTCTCCCTCCATCCTTGTCCTCCTTGACCTCACTGCAGCCTTCGACACTGTGGACCATAGTATCCTCCTCCACCGTCTTCATGTGGAGGTCGGTCTCTGTGACACTGTCCTGGACTGGTTCAAATCTTTCCTCTCCAATAGGCTGGAATGTGTTAGCCTTGGCAATGCCACTTCCCAGACAGTCGGTGTCTCCTGTGGTGTCCCTCAGGGGTCAGTTCTGGGGCCCCTGCTGTTTTCCCTCTACATGCTGCCTTTAGGTCAAATTATTAATCAGTTCAACATTTCTTTTCACTGCTATGCCGACGACACACAGCTTTACATCAGGACTGGAACATCATCATCATCCCTATCTCCGTCTTCACTCACTGTTCTCTCTGCCTGCCTGGAGGAAATAAAGGCATGGATGAATCAGAACTTTCTTCAATTAAACTGCTCGAAGACTGAGGCCATATTGATTGGCACCCCTCACCAGATACAAACATCAACTTTAACAACAATCTCCTTCTCTGGTCAAGACATCCCCCTCTCCACCTCTGTTACAAATCTTGGAATAAAAATGGACTCTCATCTTACATTTGAAAATCACATTAAGCATCTGTTTAAAACCTGCTTCTTCCATCTTCGAAACATCTCCAGACTTCGCCCTTCTCTGACTTTTCCTGATGCTGAGAAACTCGTCCATGCCTTTGTCTCCTCCAGGCTCGACTACTGCAACTCCCTGTTTATTGGTATCCCTGGCAAAAACCTTCAGAAACTTCAATACATTCAAAACAGTGCAGCAAGGATTCTGTTGAGAGTTCGTAAATTTGAACATATTACACCCATTCTCCATAACCTCCATTGGCTTCCTGTCACCTACAGAATTCAGTACAAAACTGCTCTCATTACCCATCAATGCTTGCACGGCAGTTCACCTGACTATCTAAAGGACATTCTTGCGTGGAGTGGTGGCGCAGAGGTTAAGAAGGTGCGCTTGTGATCGGAAGGTCGCCGGTTCAAGCCCCGGTACCGACAACATCAAAGATGTGGGTGGGATAAGTGAAGCGGTCACACTTGTCTCCACCCTCATCTGCCCCACTCTGGGCCCTTGAGCAAGGCCCTTAACCCACACCATCTGCTCCCCCGGGAACCCTAGATATCAGCTCTCTGCTCCACACAGAGGGCTGTGGTTGCTCGGTGGTCTGTGGTTGCGTCAGGAAGGGCATCCGGCGTAAAAACTGCCAAATCTTCGTGCGACCAGTTCGCTGTGGCGACCCCTAACGCAGGGAAAAAAAAAAAGAAGAAAAAAAAAAAAAAAAAAATCTAAATATATATATATCCACCTGGGGCCTCATGTATCAACCATGCGTGCGCACAAAAACATTGCGCACGTCACTTTCCACGCAAAGTGGCGTATGTATCAAATCTGATATGAACGGGAATATCTGCGCATCCACGTAGAAATCCACGGCTGCTCCCCTGTTGGCGTACGCACGTTTCTGTGGTTATTGTTCCTTTGGCGACACTTACAGGTGATCTGTGAAACCGTGTCCACGATGTGAAAACAATCATAAATCCCACCAAACACACATGATTAACGATTATTACATCCACATGGACGCAATTAGATGAGTGGATATAAAAGCATGCGCCAGATAGTGGCAACAATATTGACAACAATGAGATGTAATTTCTTTAGATAAGAAGTTAACCAAGGTGTATTAACACGCCTACGTTTAGGTCAGTGGGTAAAGCGCTTGCCTTTAGTTCCAAAGGTCGTGAGATCGACTCCCGCATGGTACAACGTTTTTCTTTTTTTTTTCGTTCCAGATTGAAATACACATGAAAACTATTTACAAAACAATAAATCGTCTGCTTCCTTTCATTTCATGTATTGTTCTATTTCTTGTTGTTTCATTCAATAGTTTTCCTGTGGTCTTTAAATCTGGAATGAAAAAAAAAAACATTGTACCAAGCGGGAGTCGATCTCACGACCTTTGGGACGAAGGGCGGGCGCGTTCGCCACTAAGCTATACAGGCATGTTAGATCAGCTTGGTCAACTTCTTATTTAAAAGTGGATGGTTTGTTTTGCACTGTGCGTGCCGAATGAAGCCTTTTTCCGTGCTTCTCTGCCTCACTCAGAAGTGATTTCTGTTCACAGTCCGTGAAGTTCCTCTTTTTTCCACGTTCCGACATGGTTTGCAATGGAGCAGAGACGACATTCCTGTCGTGCATGGCATATTTGAATGACTTTGCATATTCATACGGAGGCGTGTCAAGGGCGGAGTCGGCCACTCTCTCATGTGCGCTGAATTCCACGTTGATTGTGTTGTACATAAGGAATGTGCGTGGATTCCGGTGTACGCACAGTTTGATAAATCTGGATTTTTTTGTGCGTGGACACTTTTCTGGATTTGTCCGTACGTGACTTTTCAGTAAGAAATCTACGCAAGTCTTTGTACATGAGGCCCCTGGTCTCTACGATCACAGAACAGTAATTTCCTTCATATTCCTCGGACCAAATTGAGGACCATGGGAGACCGAGCATTCTGTGTGGCTGCCCCCCGCCTGTGGAACTCCCTCCCTGACGACCTGAGAGCTCCACAGTCACTGGTTGACTTTAAAAGCAGCATAAAGACTTTTCTTTTTAAGCAAGCCTATTCTGCCTCCACATGATTTTATCTTTGATCTTAGCTGATATCATTATTGATTTTACTTGATTTTATCACTTGTTTTATTTTATTTATTTTTTAAGCAAGCCTAATCTGCATCCACATGATTTTATCTTTGATCTTAGTCGATATTATTATTGATTTTATTTGATTTTATCACTTGTTTTATTTTGATCTTTGCTTTATTACACTTTGTAGCACTTTGAGATTTTTATTAATGAAAAGTGCATTATAAATGAATTCATTATTATTATTATTATTATTACTCAACCCCCTGCTGGACTTCTACAGCCACTTCCAACCCCGAGCTGCCCTTGGTCACACATTGCCATCGACTTCGTCACAGGCCTGCCACCTTCTGACGGTAACACCACTATACTTACCATTATCGATTATTTCTCCAAGGTTGCCCATTTTGTCCTGCTCCCCAAGCTTCCCTTGGCCCTTGAGACTGCCCAGCTCATGACCCAGCATGTGTTTCGATTCCACGGTATCCCTTCAGACGTGGTGTCCGACCGTGGTCCTCAGTTCATCTCACAGGTATAGCGCTATTTCTGTAACTCTCTGGGAGCCTCTGCTAGTCTCACCTCAAGCTACCACCCCAATCCAATGGCCAGGCTGAATGCTACAACCAGGAACTGGAGACCACCCTTCACTGTGATGCAGAGAAGAACCCATCAGCCTGGAGCCAGCACCTGGTGTGGGTGGAATATGCCCACAATTCTCATAGATCCACGGTCACAGGTATGTCCCCCTTTGAAGCCTCTTTAGGCTATATGCCCCCTTTGTTCCCCAGTTTAGAGACGGCTGCACAGTCCCCTCAGTCCAACATCACTTTAAATGCTGTCGCCATATCTGGCGCCAGGCCAAGGCAGCCCTCCTGCACACAGCGGTTCAAACCAAAAGGCTCGTCGATCAGCACCGCTCCACGGCACCCACTTATCAGGTGGATCAAAGAGTATGGTTGTCCACTCGGGACATCAACTTGAAGGACAGCCCCCATAAGTTGGCACCCTGCTTCATTGGTCCTTTCCCCATTTCAAAAATCATAAATCTCTCTGTAGTACGGTTCCAGCTCTCCAACTCTGTGAGGATACACCCGACGTTTCATGTGTCCTAGATCAAGCCTGTCTCCGTTAGTCCCTTGTGTACCCCCTCCGACCTCCCTCTTCCGACTCGCCTGGTTGACAATCACCCTGCGTTCATGGTAAGAACCATCTTAGACGTGCGACGCAGAGGTAGAGGTTTCCAGTACCTCGTCGATTGGGAGGGGTACGGCCCAGAGGAGAGGTCTTGGATCCCTAGCTCGTTTATTCTGGACCCCAGCCTCATCACCTAGGGCAGCACGGTGGCACAACTGGTAGAGCTGCTGCCTCTCAGCGAGCAGGTCCCCGGTTCAAATCCCGGTCCGGGGGCCTTTCTGGGTGGAGTTTGCATGTTCTCTCCGTGCATGCGTGGGTTTTCTCCGGGTGCTCCGGTTTCCTCCCACAGTCCAAAAACATGCATGTTAGGCTGATTGGTAACTCTAAATTGACCCTGGGTGTGAGTGAGACAGGTCCCTCTTGTAAATGAGTCCCCGTGGCTCAACGAGGCTAGCCTGTATAATTTTCATTCAACCTTTATTTATACAGGCTAGCCTCGTTGAGCCACGGGGACTCATTTACAAGAGGGACCTGTCTCACTCACACCCAGGGTCAATTTAGAGTTACCAATCAGCCTAACATGCATGTTTTTGGACTGTGGGAGGAAACCGGAGCACCCGGAGAAAACCCACGCATGCACGGAGAGAACATGCAAACTCCACCCAGAAAGGCCCCCGGACCGGGATTTGAACCGGGGACCTGCTCGCTGAGAGGCAGCAGCTCTACCAGTTGTGCCACCGTGCTGCCAAAATAAAGGTTGAATGAATGAATGAAAGGTACTGTAAGAATACCACTGCCTGCAGCCCCTCCTCCAAGATGGCTTCTGATTATCAACACCTGGCGGTCATCAACCCGATGAGGATCTCTTCCTACATAAGGCTGCAGTCCAGTGCTACTCTTTGCTGGAGCATATCACCATCTCATGGTATTTGTGCTTCTGAACTTTGGTATATGAAAGAGTTATTTACCTGTTTCTCTTGTCTCCAGTGTTCCTGACTCCTCGGCTCTGGTTCTCCTGGTTCTGCCTTGGTTCTCCTCATGCTCTGACCTTGGTTCCCCTCGTGACCCGTCCTGGTTCTCCTCATGCTCTGACCCGGTTCTCCTCATGACCCGTTCTGGTTCTCCTTGTGCCTTGTCCTCACCAGTTGCCCACCATCCTCATCCAACTGGATCCTGGACCTGTTCCTTCTCTGAAGCTCTCCTAAGGATTGGATGTTGGACCAAACATCTCCCCTCAACCTGTAAGAAAGAAAGCAACATCAAATTACTGCCTGTTCTCCTACAAACCACATCTGACCATCTTCTCCCTCTTTCAGGAGCTGCAGAGAAGCTTCTGTGAAAGTCTTTACTCACTGTAAATAAAAAACACTGTTATTTTATATCTGCCTGTGTCTGTCTCGTTCCAGGTCTCATACAAATCTGGGTTCCTCGAGTTATAACAGAATCATGCTGAGAAATGATAGGATTGTAACAATTTTGGACAAACCTTGAGAAGAACTGCTCTGTTTCTGCTCAGAATGTGTGTTCTCCATGACTCTCAGCTACTATTACCTCAAATTTGAGCTCAATGTCTGTAAAATTGACCAAGTTTGAGCCATATTTGTGTTGGCTAATGTCAGTTAGTTGTGAGAGCCATGTTGGATGTGGTTGTCAACTAAACTTAATCAGCTGTGGATGTCCAACACATCTAAAACAGTAAAATCCATCCAGTGGTTTATGAACTAACAGACAGGGTTGACACCAAAACTTTAGGCAAACATCTCACACGGCGGGTTTTATGCGGGTGAATTATAGCCGAACTGAACTGTTGAGAATTGGAGCGGATTTGCCTCAGGGAACAGCTGAAATCAGCAACGAACTCAAATCTACGCTCGGCAGGATGCGGCTCTTGAAGTCTTCCACCTGGAAGCTGCAACGGAGGTGCTCCGGCTCACGCTCCGGAGATAAGAAAAGGAAGCGGTGCTCCCGGCGTCAGAAGCGAGGCTGCCGGGCGGGGATTATGGCGAGACTGAAGGCGGACGCTAAAACCGGGAGACCCCCGATGCCGGCTCTTTTTCTGTCTAACGTCTGCTCGCTGGACAACAAAATGGATTTGCTTCGTCTGAGAGTGACAACGTCGGAGGAAATGAAGAAGTGCTCTGTGCTTTGCCTCACGGAAACGTGGATTTCTAAGGAAACACCAGACTCTGTGTATGAACTGGATGACAGACTCTTTTTCAGAGCGGATCGCTGCACAGAGACTACGGGGAAAACACGAGGCGGCGGTGTCTGTGTGTACGTGAGTACGGATTGGTGTAAAAACTGTGCTATTATAAAAAGCCTTTGCACAGCTGCTGTGGAGCTGATCACAGTGCGGTGTCGCCCCCATTATCTACCCCGCGACTATTCAGTGATCCTTATCACTGTTATCTACATCGCCCCAGATGCTAATGCTAATGTCGCCCTTGAAGAAATTCATGACTTACTCAGCTCGCTGCAGTGTAAATATCCAGAGGGGCTTTGCATTGTTTTAGGTGACTTCAACCACGTGAATTTAAAGGACTCTCTCCCAACCTTCAAACAACACGTATCCATAGCAACACGAGGGAGTAACACCCTCGATCACGTCTACACAAATGTAGGCGCGTACACAGCGAAGCCACGCCCACCGCTCGGGGTTCTGATCATTTATCACTCCTCATGGTCCCAGTACAACTTCCCCCACTAAGACGTTGTAAACCAGAACAAAAGGAAGTAAAAATTTGGCTCCAGGACAGCACCCCCATGCTGAGAGACTGCTTTGAAAAAACTGATTGGAGTGTTTTCAGGCAGGCTGCTGCTGATGGAAGCTCAGTGAATCTGAAACTTTATGTATCCTCAGTTCTGGGTTATATTAGCACATGCTCTGAAAATGTATCCATTAAAAAGTATGTTAAATATTACCCCAACACAAAACCCTGGTTAAACAAAGAGGTTTGCACCCTGCTGGCAGCCAGGAACACTGCCTTCAAGTCTGGAGACTCAGAGGAGCTGAGAAAGACCAGGAAAGAGCTGGTTGCTGGCATTAAGAGGGCAAAGGCCACATATGCACAGAGGATCGAGGGTCAGTTCACCTCACAAGACCCACGGAGCATGTGGAAGGGCATCAAATGCATAACTGATTATAAAAGCAGGAGCAAACAGTGCCCCAAAGACCCATCTCTGCCTGATGCCCTCAACAAGTTTTATGCACGCTTTGAAGACCCAAACAGACCACCCAGCACCAGACTCACCTCATCATCAGAGGAAGAGCATCTCAGCGTGACCACAACAGAAGTGAGAGGCAGTCTCAGAAAGATTAATCCTCATAAAGCAACCGGACCAGACAACATCCCAGGGAAAGTTCTGAAGGAATGTGCGGACCAGCTCTGTGAGGTGCTGGCTGACATCTTCACCACCTCACTTGCACTGGAGTCAGTTCCCACCTGCCTGAAGACCGCGACCATCATCCCAGTCCCAAAGAGCTCCACAGTGACTGGTCTGAATGACTATAGACCGGTGGCCCTCACCCCGATAGTCGCTAAATGTTTTGAGAAACTGGTCATGTCCCACATCAAGGCAACCGTCAACATCAATGAGGACCCTCATCAATATGCATACCGTGAGAACCGATCAACAGAGGACGCCATTTCTTCCGTGGTCCACACTGCTCTCACCCACCTGGATCAGAAGGACTCATACGTGCGTCTGCTCTTTGTGGACTTCACATCTGCCTTCAACACCATGATCCCCCAAACTCTGATAGACAAACTATCTACACTTGGACTAAGCCCCTCTATTTGTAACTGGGTACTAGACTTCTTAACAGACAGACCACAGTCCGTGAAGATCCACAACTTCTCCTCCTCCACCATAACCCTCAGCACTGGCTCTCCTCAAGGATGTGTGCTGAGCCCCCTTCTGTTCACTCTGCTCACATATGATTGTACAGCCACACTTCCAGGCTGTCATATTGTTAAGTTTGCAGATGATACAGCGGTGGTGGGATGCATCACAAACAATGATGAGTCCAGCTACAGACAGGAGGTGGAACACCTGGAGAGCTGGTGCAAAGAGAATAATCTTCACATGAATGTGAAGAAGACAAAGGAGATGATTGTGGACTTCAGAAGGAACAAACAAACACACACCCCACTGAACATAGGTGGATCAGTGGTGGAAGTGGTCTCCAGCTACAAATACTTGGGTGTACACATGAATGATAACCTCAGCTGGAGCAACAACACCACCAGCCTGATCAAGAAAGGTCATCAGAGACTCTACTTCCTCAGACGGCTGAGACGAGCTGGTCTGAGCAGCCCAGTCCTCACCTCCTTCTACAGGTGTGCAGTGGAGAGCATCCTGTGCTCCAGCATCAACGTGTGGCATGGAGGCTGCACAGTTGCAGAGAGGAAAGCTCTACAGAGAGTGGTGAAGGCTGCACAGAAGTCTGTTGGAGTCAGTCTCCCCACCATCACAGACATTTACACCTCCAGATGCAGGAAAAGAGCCACCTGCATCATGAAAGACCTCACTCACCCAGCACACTCACTCTTTGCCCCACTCCCCTCAGGACGGAGGTTGAGGAGCATCAAATGTAGAACCACTAGACTGAGGAACAGCTTCTACCCTGAGGCTGTTAGACTCATGAATAAATAAATAATAAGAATAAACACTGCAAAATATCACATCATGCTGATGCTGATCTGTTTTCTTGTTGCTGTGTTCATCTGTGACCATCTGCTCATACAGACTCATGTTCGTGCTGCTGTTTATAATGATGTTTTTCCACTATATTAGGGCTTAGTGTATTACTAGTTGATGTTTTTCTTAGTTATATCCTAGATATATCCTAAAATGTAAGAGAAAAACAGTAATAACATCTAGGGCCTAGATGTTATTACTGTTTTTCTCTTACATTTTGTTGTTGGATGTAACTGGGACCCTGTGTACATAATCTCACTTCATCATGTACTGCATGCGGTGCAAATGACAATAAAGACTCTCTGACTCTGACTCACACAATCAGTAGTACTTGGATTATGTTTTAGTTACTATTAGTCCCAACTTTAGACACATTTTTGTAAAACTGACTAAGTTACGGTATAGCCATTTGTGTGTTTTGTGAGGTCAGGTGGCCATGGTAGCTTAGTGATGTGCGCCACAGTAATCCTGAGGCTGTAGGTATGAGTCCAGACTTTGTCAATTGTAAACCAATTGCCAAATTTTTCTCAAGTTTGCTCCACGTAGAAATCCCTACAGAAAGGAGCAGCCAAAAGAAAAACATCAGCTGGCCATGGCAGTCATCCTAAATTGGGTTGACTCCAAAATTGTGTTTATTTTTGTAGGTGTACATCCAATTAACAGTTCCTGAAAATTTTGGTTTAATGGATATTTTGCTGACAGACGAGTCGAAACATCCATCCATTATCTTTACCTGCTTCTTCCTTTTCGGGTCACAAAGGTCACAGTGCGCGAGGCAGGGACACCCTGGACAGATCTCCAGTCCATCACAGGGACACATAGAGACAATAGAGACAAACAATCATTCATTCTCTTACCTAGGGACAATTTAGAGTTACCAGTCAGTCTAACATGCATGTTTTTGGTGAGTGGGAGGAACCCGGAGTACCCGGAGAAAACCCACGCAGCACAAAGTGAACATGCATACTCCACCCAGAAAGGCCCCGGACCGGGATTTGAACCAGGGTAACCTACTCGCTGAGAGGCAGCAGCTCTACCAACTGACCCACTGTGCTACCCGGTAAGATGGCGCCCATGTACACGGCTTGCAATCCACCTCTGCTGACGGTGTTCGGATTATTTGTGTTTTGTTCGTTTTTTATCTGGGACATAAACGTGCTTCAGGTGTATGATCGACAACAGCTCCTGGATCTTCGTTTTGCTGCAGCTGATGTCGCTTATTTTGATCAATATGAACGTACCGCTGGACCACCCCCCCTTCCCCTTCCCCCGCTGCTGGTGGACCTGCCTGTTTACCTTTGCTGCGTTGTTCTCCACCTCAACGAACCATCACCTCTGGAAGCCTCGACTGAGCTGTGCGAGAACTTCCAACATTTCTTTTTAGATAAAATCGCAACCACCAGGGCTCTCATTTCTCCTCCATCTCACGATCCATCCATCCCACCTCAATCTGTTGCTGTTTGTGACCATTTTGAACCAGTCTCTCTGTCCTCTCTAGAGCAGGTCATGTGCAGCCTGAAACCATCTGGCTCCCCCTTCGATGTGGTCCCCCCTCGGCTTCTAAAGGAGGTTTTTCACACTCTAGGTCCCTCCATTCTCTCGATTGTAAATAGCAGTCTATCCTCGGGTGTGGTGCCAAAATCATTAAAACATGCTGCTGTTCAACCCCTCCTGAAAAAACCAAACCTCGACCCGTCAGTATTATCCAACTTCAGGCCTGTCTCCAGACTCCCATTTGTTTCTAAACTTCTAGAGAAAATAGTTGAGTCCCAACTAAAGTGCTTCCTGGAGGATCACGCTATCCCCGAGCTATTCCAGTCTGGCTTCAAATCCCTCCACAGCACTGAGACTGCCCTACTGAAGGTTTTTAACGACATCTTTCTATCCACAGATACTGGTGACTCTGTGCTGCTTGTCCTATTGGACCTCACATCCGCTTTCGACACCATCGACCATGAGATCCTCATTGCTAGGTTGGAGCAGTGGGTGGGCATCTCAGGATCAGCCCTAAACTGGTTCAGATCCTACCTCTCTGACAGGTCTTTTTGTGTGTCCATCAATGATTTTACTTCTGCAGTGGCGGCTCTTAAATGGGGGGTTCCGCAGGGGTCCATCCTGGGTCCTCTCTTGTTCTCCTTATACCTGCTGCCACTCGGTGCTATTTTCCGGAAACACAATATACCTTTCCACTTCTACGCTGATGACTGTCAAATCTACTTCCCCCTAAGACAAAATGGTACATGCTCTATTCAACCTCTGCTCGACTGCCTGGCTGACATCAGGGACTGGATGGCTTTAAATTTCTTAAGTTTCAATGAAAAGAAGTCTGAAGTCATGTTCCCTCCCAATGACACGATCACGAACCACTGCATCGACCTTTCTGCTCTACCCCTGTCCGAAAAACAAAAAGTTACAAACCTGTAATGGATCCTTCCATAAAACTCAACAGTCATGTAAACATGATCATTAAATCCTGTTTTTTTTCCAGCTGAGGCGTCTGTATATAAGCTGAAGCCCATATTATCCAAAAATAACATGGAGACAGTAGTACACACATTTATTACATCTAGGCTTGATTACTGCAATTCACTTCTGTTTGGCGTCAGTCAAGCCACCATTGCACGATTACAACTGGTCCAGAACGCAGCTGCCCGATTTTTAACCAGTACAGGCAAAAGAGAACACATTACACCATGTGGAATGAAACATCTGATATTTTGTTTAATCATGTTTATTTTATTCTTTTTATTCTCTTTATTAAATGATGCTTGTTGTAATGTTACATTTTGAAAACTGTTCACTCATACGTGACCTTTCCACAATCAAGCTTTGTGTCATGAAAACCCCTGCAAAGCAGAAATGAGCAGAAAAACAATCTTTCAGCAAAACTCCCTGTTCTTTGTGTTCACAAGATGTTCCAGGACCAAGTCAACTTGACCACAGGTTTTTATGAAACTTGACAACAGAAACTGTTTATTCATCATTTTCTAAAAGCCAGGGCAGATGACTCATCTCTTGCAAATGATGTTTTTCTGTATGTGTGTGCAATATTGGTTACGTACAAAGTGTATAAATATGAGGCTGTCCCTGAACCAGAACTCACACCGATCTTTTCTGGGCTGCGTTTCTCTACCTGTGTGTTTTCTCACTCTGCACAGTAAAAATAAACCTTGTTCATTTTTTGTAAGTTCTCAGTCTTCCTTTTATCAAAGGCAATTTTTAAAACTTCCACAACCAGTCTTGGCCTCCCTGCACTGGTTCATCTTTGAATCCAGTTCAAAATTCTCCTGTATGTCTACAAATCACTGAACAGTCTCACCCCCCATCTCTGATTTGCTACAGCCGTATGTCCCACCAGGTTCTCTGAGGTCAGCGGACCAGTTACTTCTCACAGTTCCAGGAACTCGTCTTCAACACAGAGGTGACAGGAGCTTCTCTGTAGGAGGACCAAGACTTTGGAATGAGTTACCTCTGTTCGTCAGACAGGCCCCTCCTTCTCAGTTTTCAAATCCTGACCAGATGATCTGTGTTTGGTTGTTATATTTATTATCTGCGATGATTTTATGTCTATATTCTGTTTTTTTTTTTACTTCATTTTGTGTGTTGCTTATGTGTTGCCTGTTTTTCTGTTTGTACAGCACTTTGGTTGGCCTTGTTGCTGTGTTAAGTGCTCTATAAATAAAATGGTATGGTATGGTTCTAAACCAAAGAAAAACATATATTAATAAAAAACAAGATTAAAACCAGCACACAATATTGAAAAATTCCTCATTGTCAACTGTGTTGAGGATGTCTCTCAGTTGCAACTACTTTGTCAAGTTGATTTCAAATGTTAGTTCAGCTGTAGACGGTTATTTCCTAAAAGTTTCATGTAATCAATGGTTTATGACATATAACAGACCCTAACCAAAGTCAACAACAACTGTTTACCTTTAGAAATTAATTAATATTCTTATTGTCCAAAAAATACAAAAGGACCATTTTTATATTTGTTTCTTTCACAGGGATGGTCAGTGGCCCCTGGCTTCACACAACATGAATAACTCCAACAACAATGATGGGTAAGACACCAGAACAGCATCCCTCTTCAGTTCTGAGATCCTTTATGGGTTCATCAAGTCTGCAGATGATTCGTAACAAAAACAGGTCTGTCTTCAGACTGGTCTGGCCATTCAACATGCTGATGTGTAGTCGGGTGTCAGAGCCAGATGCAACACTAGTACAGTCATGGAGCTCCTTGAACCAGACACCAGGAGCACAAGCCAGTGTACCTCTGGTTCTGGTTCCATGCCTGGGTAAATGTCAGGAAGGGCATCTGATGTAAAACCCTTTTGCCAAAACTATATTGGTTCTTCAAAGCGACACCACACCGGATCAGTCAAGGCCTGGGTTAACAAAGACCACCACAGGTACGCTGACAAACAGAATGTCGACGGACATTGTGCTCCTGTTAGTCGAAGACCACGAGGAGGGACACATGTCAGTTAGAGAGGACATGGAGGTAGATGGAGTGAGGACAGAGGATAGGGTGAGGATGACTCACTGTGGCGACCCCTGAAGAGGGAACAGCTGAAAGAAGAAGAAGAAGAAGACAGTCATGGAGCTCCTTGTTCACCTGGATGAACACGTCCTTCTTCTGGCCACAGTCACGTGAAGTCTGGTCAACGGTGTGCCCTTCATCCACTGAGCAGCAGGGAAGCCTGTCCAGCACGGTGCACTAGAATAATACTCCTGCTTTTGTTTCAGCCTAATGATGATCAGTCGTGGTGACTCACCATCACAAAGCACACGCCGTGGTGGACCCGTCCAGGCAGGGCTTCTCCTCAAGTTCCCAAAAGACTCAGACGTAAACTCTGTGGACCCTGTAAGTCCCCTGACAGATCCACCAGTCAAATATTAATTCACGTAGTGCCCCCAAATCTCCAAGTCATGCTCAAACCTTCACCGCCACTGAGGGCGTTACCATGTTAGCTTGCATGCTAGTTAGCTGGTCACCATGCTCGTTCACTCAGGATCAGGAAACCCCCACAGTGCTGAACGACTATCTTCAAGCGTTTTAGAGCAGTCGCCACTTCCTATGTAACCAACTCTGATGCCATTGCTTCAAGGTTGATGACAATTCATCTCCCATCACCTTGACGTGCAGAGCATCTTGTCAGCAGCTGCTCTTCTGGTCAACCGAACTCTTTCTACACCAGGGTCTGTAAACTTTTGGATTTGAAGTTTGTAGAAGAGGACTCTTCCAACAAGTAGGGATAATGTAGCAATATGAAGGAGAGAGATGGAGGAAGAAGGGTGACACTGTCTCCATCAGTTTTATTTCTTTAGCTCTCGTTGAAGTTTGGCACCAGCTGATCAGTTTACTGACCAACAACAACTTATTCACCCTTTAATGATCAGAACCAGTCACTGAAGTAGAATCTGTTCATTACAGGGAGTTTTATATCAGAACACATGAATATTCATCTGAATGAAGAGACCAAAGTTGTCTTTGAAGTTTTATTACAAAAATAATTAAACTAAAATCAATGACAATAATAAACAAAATCAGAACAAGTGTTCAATACAAAACAACTGGACTTTATTTGTTACAGAAAACGTTTCGCCCTTCATCCAAAGGGCTTTCTCAATTCAAAGAGCAGGCTGTGTGAAAGAGTGGAGTTATAACAGGCTGAGATAACACACACAAACCTATGTAAATTGAAAGCTGAGATAACACACACACATACCTGAGATAACAACACACATCCTATGTAAATTGAAAGCTGAGATAACACACACACATACCTGAGATAACAACACACATCCTATGTAAATTGACGAATCACATCTTAACAATAGGGGTTTCTTACCCCCAATTTACACTACACTACATGCGTTCCGGTCCGCTCCGGTCCGACCTCCGCAGCAAATACGCACCCATTATAATCAATGAGAGCGTTTACACTGGCTCCGCACGGCGGCGGCGAGCGGACGGCAGTCCGTCAAAATTAGAACAGATCCTATTTCTGCCGGACGCCGGAGCTGTGCCGGAGTCAACTTTTAAAGATTACGTCGCACCAACAGGAAAAGGAACGAGCACAACATCCGTATTTACAAAATAAAATCACCACGGGCGGACTAATCCTAGCTCTATACGGATTTATTTGTACAAAAATGCTGTCAAACTGTCAAACTATCATTTATGACTACAATCAAACAGCGAGGCAGTCTCTACTGTTGTTCTCCTTCTTCCACCGAATGAATTGTTTTGTTCTGACTTCCTTATTTATCACTTGATTTATCGCGCGATCTTGCAATTCCCGCGCATGCGTCTAGGAGCGGCGCATCCAGGCGGACTGGAACGGAGGTAGTGTAAATTTGGCGTTAAGGTCTTTGTTAGTCTAATTCACATGAGTGGCTCCTCTGTTCTCATCAGGTGTGAACCGTCTGGGAATCAGACGTAAAGCTGCATTATAAGTTTTTGAAAGTTGGAACCTGAGCGCCCCCCCCTGTTAAGAGAAGGCTTTTCTTTTTTCACATAAACAGCTTCCTTCACACCCCCTCTTAAACCATCTGTGTTCTCTGTCCAAAACGTGCACATTCTGGTCCTCAAAAGAGTGTCCCTTGTCCGTGAGGTGGAGGTGAACAGCTGAGTTTTGTCCAGAGGAGGTGTCTCTCCTGTGTTGGGACATTCTTCTGTGAAGAGACTGTTTAGTTTCTCCAATGTAGAGGTCTGGACAGACCTCACTGCACTGGACCACGTACACTACACCACTCTGTTTGTGTGTAGGTGTTTTGTCCTTAGGGTGCACCAGTCTCTGCTGAAGAGAAGGTACACCGTTCATCGGAACATTCTGCAAGTTTAGACTTCAAGGCAAGAACGTGAGTCTTGCAGTGGAAACAGGCTTCGTCTTCTGCAGTTATTTACTTCTGACAATTGTAGCTGAGCAACATTTGTATCTGCTCAGGAGTTGAACGAGTGGACCTTGGCGTGACCTCTCGGATGTGGTCCACAGACGAACCATCTTCCGGTTCGGAGCCAGAGACAGTCTGCTCAGTCCGAGGGTCCAAGGCAAACTGCGTTTTACACAAATGATCTTTGTGCAGAACAACAGCTCTGATGATATTATTTAGACTACTCTCAGTGACATTGTGACTCCCCTCTGAAGAAAACAGCTTCAGCTCAAAGACGGCTCACGACAGGTGTCTCTGAAGGAATAATCACTTTATGAAAAACAGAACAGAGAAATATGTTATCCATATTGTAGGAGGAGTTTAAGTATCTCGGGATCTTGTTCACGAATGAGGGAAAACTGGAGCGTGAGATCGATAGGCGGATAGGTGCAGCGTCCGCAGTGAAGCGGGCGCTGTACCGGTCTGTCGTGGTGAAGAGAGAGCTGAGTCAAAAGGCAAAGCTCTCAATTTACCGATCGATCTACGTTCCCACCCTCATCTATGGTCATGAGCTTTGGGTTATGACCGAAAGAACAAGATCTCGGATACAAGCGGCTGAAATGAGTTTTCTCCGCAGGGTGGCTGGACTCTCCCTTAGAGATAGGGTGAGAAGCTCAGTCATCCGGGAGGGACTCGGAGTAGAGCCGCTGCTTCTCCACATCGAGAGGAGCCAGTTGAGGTGGCTCGGGCATCTGGTTAGGATGCCTCCTGGACGCCTCCCTGGTGAGGTGTTCCGGGCATGTCCCACCGGGAGGAGACCCAGAGGAAGACCCAGGACACGCTGGAGGGACTATGTTTCTCGGCTGGCCTGGGAACGCCTTGGGATTCCCCCGGAGGAGCTGCTCCAAGTGGCTGGGGAGAGGGAAGTCTGGGCCTCCCTACTTAGGCTGCTACCCCCGCGACCCGACCCCGGATAAGCGGAAGAAGATGGATGGATGGATGGATGGATATTGTAATATTTTACATGATTTCATTATAATGATTGAGAACAACAATCAAAATGATTCATGTTCACACTTGTTAATCAAATAAAACAAACTTCATTAATAATTTGTTTTTCTTTATTAGAAACAGGAAGAACAAGGTAAACATTTTTCAGACTGTAGCTGACTCTGTGTCCCTGACGAGAAATGTGTAGAAAAACATCACATTATTGATATCAGAGGTAATTTTAAAGAACATGATTCATGGTGAGTCTGAAAGATGAATAAGGGTCGAGGGTCATAATTAGAGCAGTGCAGCTTCATGCTACAATAACATAAACCAAAACGATCTAATGATGTTAACATTTATTTTTTTAATTTACATTTTGAGACAATAGAACATACTAAATTCATGTAATAAAAGATAAATAGACAGTTTTACCAATTCATGACCCAGAGGACGTAGCAGTTGAAAACTCNTAATGAAATACAACAATTAACATATATGTAATTGGAAAAGAAAAAACATATAAAGAAAAAATATAAAATGAAAGGTAGCAGATGAAGATTATATCTTATTAAATCTGCTCCTTATTTATCTAATGAGAATTTAGACAATTTTTTCTATAAATAATAAGTAAATAACTCATTTAATTTTCAATTATATATATTACTCATTTAAATACATTCATTTATATTTAACAATTCAACTTTAACCAGTTTTTAAAGACAGGGATTGATTTGGCTTCCTTAACATCTGTCTTTAAATTATTCCATAATCCCACTCCCTGAATTAAGGTAGTTCTTCCCTTCAAACTAGTTCTAAATTGCGGTTTTACAAATACATATTTCCCTTTGAGATTGTAGCAGCTTGATCTTTTCACAAAATACATTTGGATATTTGATGGTAGTGTATTATTTTGAGCTCTATACATAAGTGACAAAATGTTATAATCCACCAAATCATAGAACTTCAGCAATTTCATCTGAGAAAATAATTGACTTGATGGGTGACAGTAATGCTTTCTTGCTATAATTCTTATAATTCTTTTCTGCAAAATAAAAATAGGCATTGTGCTGCTTTTACATGCTTTTCCCCATATATTAACACTTTTATTCAATTTTATTCACAAAGGAACAAACTAAACATCAAATATTAAAAAATAAGGAGTTCAAAAGGTCAGATTTATGCTAGATTATTGTTGCTGGATTGGAGCAGATGTTGTTGAAGGTATACTTTTTTTCATTGATGGAATGTTTCGCTAATGCACCCCCATACCATCAGAGAGGCTGGCCTTTTAACTGTGTGCTGGTAACAGGCCGGATGGTCCCGCTCCTCGTTAGTACGGAGGACGTGGTGTTTCTCGTCTCCAAACGGAGTTTCAGATTTGGAGCCGTCTGACCTTAGAACAGTTCTGGTCCAGAGGAGACAGCTGTGGTTCTGGACGGTGTTCACATCTGGCTTCTTCTGTGCCTGATAGAGCTTTAAGCAGCATCTGTGAATGAACTGTGTTTACAGACAATGATCTGGGGAAGTCATGAGTCCAGAACCAGACCTGGTTTTAATACAGTGGCCCCTGGGGGCCCGAAGATCACGACCTTCTCCCTCGTCCTTTGAGCTCAGGGGTTTCTACAGATTATTCTAATCTGCTGAAGAGATTATTTCTCTTATTGAGGAACTTTATTTTGAAATTGTTCCATCATTTCAGACAATGTCCTGATGCATGCTCAATAATCCAGGTAGAAAAATCTAAAACCGTTAAGTCTGGTCCTCTGGACATTCAGTGTGCAGAGGACCAGACTTAACTGTTTTAGATCATTTAATTTCAGACAGTTTTTTCTCCGACTGATGAACTTCTACACGTCTTTACTTCTTTTTACACCCAGTCATCCTACTGACCTGTTGATGACGAACCTCCAGCTGTTTCTTATTAAAACTATTAACTTTAACAGCCTTTTGTTGCTCCTGTCCAACTTTTTTAAGACTTGTTTATGCCATAAAATTCAAAATTATGTTTTTTTCCTGGAGAATTGTGCGATTTTTAAATATTTACTATGTTCCGCTGTGAATAAAATGTGTATTTATTATAGTTTTGAACCTTTGCATTGTTTTTATGATGACAAATTTAAATAAATAAATAAATCAAGAAGTAAGTAATTTAATTGTGTATTTAATAGGGGTGCGAATATCAGTGTCTGGAGAATCTATTCGATTCCGATTTTTTGTGTCACGATTCGATTCAAAATCGATTTTTCGATTCAGAAACGATTTTTGATTCAGAAACGATTTTTCTATTAAAATGGTCATAAATTTAGTTTCAGTTTTGTAACTGACAAGCTGAAAAGAATAAACAACAATGTAAACAAATGGAACATTTATTTAAAACAATAATTTTAGGTTCCTTATTGTATCAAATTTTTTGCATCGTTTGATATTTATACCAAAAATAGGAACAAATAATACAGGAATGCATTAAATTCTGTAACTTAAATAACCAGTATTAGGTTAGCTTTTTGCTCTGTTACTTATAGAAGATTATTGTTTGAATTGATTGTTTGAACTTGTTTTTTTTTTTTTAAAGGGGCAGATAAAATAAGATTTCTTCTTCTTTCTGCCACCTTTCATTTTATGTATTCTTTCATATACTATGAGATATGGTTTTATTTTCTTTATCTTTTGGGTTTTAATGTAAAAAAATTAATGAATTTAAAAAAAATCGATTTTGGGGCTTTTAGAATCGATTCTGAATCGCCAGGACTAGGAATGTAGATTCTTTAAAAAATTGATTTTTTTTTCCTGAAACCCTAGTATTTAATAATTAAATGATGCATTTCATGATTATGTATTTATTTATTTATTTAATTTTGTCACATTCCGTCCTCCATAGTTTTCATTTACATTTGGCACAACGTCCCGACTTTGTTGTAATTGTTGGATGAAAAAAATCCTTTTTGTTTTCATTCTTTCTGTTTTCTGTTCATCCTCGGCTCAAATCAGAGAATAACCGCAAAACGTGAAAACAATTTGCTTCCTGATAACTAGAAGCTCAGCAGACTTCCTTGAAAAGTTGAAACAATAGAGTCTGAGCGTTGTTTCCTATGTTGCCATGTTGGGTGGGAGTATTGTGAAGGTTGGGCCGGGCACCTCTGCATGCTGGCAGCAGGGAGAGGAAATCAGTCACCTACGCCTCGGTCGGGCCGGGCGAGAGATCACATCACCAACTGGGAAGTTGTTTTGGCCAGAATTTGTTGTGCAGCCGCTGCTGAATTACTGACCCATTGTGTTCAGCTCACCAGAGGATTTCTGTTTACGCAGCTGAAGACGTAGCGTCGGCTCGTTTGCTGCTGCTCCTGTTTCGGCTGCTTTCTTCCGCCTCAGAGGATCATAATGAGAGGAAATGCTTCAGCTGTTTATCCCTTTAACAGAGAAAACAACAAACAGAGAAAATACTTCTTACCTGCAGCTGCTGTCAGAATGTGGCTATATGTAGCAGAATTGTGGCTAAAAGCTAAAAATCTGCAGCTGCTGTCAGAATGTGGCTATATGTAGCAGAATTGTGGCTAAAAGCTAAAAATCAGCTAAAAACTAAAACTTAAATTTTTCATAAAAAACTGAAGCTGAAGGTTATAATAAAACCATAGCTGAAAGCTGAAATGACCAAAACTATCCACAGTATTCCTACGTCCCATGATGCTTTGCGCGAAATGTGCACACGACTTCCGGTTGACCGGAAACACCGTTTGTTTACATGCGAGTAATACAGTTGAAGACAGTCCAAACTTTGTTGTTTTAGTTCATTAAAAATGTGGGAACACCACTCGTTTTGTTAAAAGAGGAGGGACAAATAAAAAGAAATTACAGATGTTACCTGATCGCGCAGACATAATTTAAAAATAACGCGTTTGCTCCGGCCTCTCGGCTAAGGTTTATTAGCAGCTATCTCGGCTAAAGATACCAGTCGCGTCTGAGATCTATCGTTTTAAGACAGTAAATCTTCCAAAACTCTCATTAATAAACCCTCCCCGACTAAAAAGATGTTACCTGATCGCGCAGACATAATTTAAAAATACATAAATAGCGAACGCGTTTGCTCCGGCCTCTCGGCTAAGGTTTATTAGCAGCTATCTCGGCTAAAGATACCGGTCGCGCCTGACATATATCATTTTAAGACAGTAAATCATCCAAAACTCTCATTAATAAACCCTCCCTGAATAAAAAGAAATTACAGATGTTACCTGATCGCGCAGACACAGCCATAGAGAAGGATGCAGGAACACTCTTTCTTTGTTTTGGGTCCGTGTTGAAAACACTGTTGTTTTAGCCAAAGATTTAGCTTGGTCCGGTTGTTGGTGCAGCCGCGAACAGCACAGCAGGTACCTGAACCCCGGTAGGACATTTCAGTAAACGTTCCGTTTAAACAAAAGCTGTGTTTGCTCCGATAAAATGAATGAAAATAACTTTCAAAAACACCCGCGATCCATACTCGCCTATGGAATACAGGCACTTCCGGTGTCGGACAGGAAGTACAATGCACATTCGCTTCTACAGTGACACCCCCAAGAATACTGTGGATAGCTGAAAACTAAAATGATCAAAGCCATGGCTAAGGGCTAAAATGAGCAAAACTATAACTAAAAGCTAAAATTATCAAAATCATAACTAAAAGCTCAAATTTGCTAAATTAGCTAAATGCTAAATTTAACAAAAAACCTTAGATAAAAACTAAACGTAACAAAACTGTAGCTAAATGTAACAAAATTGTCTTAAAGCTAAAATCAGCCAAATTGAAGCTAAAAGCTATATTTAGAATGACTGAAGTGCTAAATGTAGTTAAATCTTTGCTGAAATTAAAGTGTGCAAACACAATAGCTAAAATATAAACGCAACAAAATTATATCCAAAAGCTAAAATCAGCAAAGTTTAATGTAGGTAAGTTCTGGCTAAAAGCTACATTTTGCATTACTGAAGTGCTAAATGTAGTCAAATCTTTGCTAAAATCAAGACTGGCTTTTAATTAATTTTATGTATTTTTTCCCTTTTTATTTTTGCTTGTGAAGCACTTTGTGATGTCAATGTCTGTGAAAGGTGCTATATAAATAAAGTTTACTTACTTACTTACTTACTATAGGCGTATCGTGAGGACGCTCGAGTGTATCTCGGCCTTTACAGCTCTTTTTTGTAAAATAAAAATAGACTTGGTTACAGTTTTACAAGCTGTACCCCAGACACCAATACAATAAATTAAATTTGGCACAATAATTGTATTATGCAGCAAACACAAAGCCTTGTCAGTCAGTAAGTCCCTCGTTTTATATAGTATTTCCATGGACTTAGACATTTTAGTTCTTACAAAATTTATGTTTTTTCCATGACAATTTATCATCGATAATTACACCCAAAAACTTTACTTCATTCACTCTTTGTATCTCAACACCGTCAATTTTGAAAAGAAAATCCATAGTTGACTTTTTTTTACGAAATATCATATACCGTATTTCCCGTTGTATAGGTCGCACTGTCCAATTATTGCCAAAAATTTGGAAAAATCCATAAATAGATCGCACCGGTGTATAGGTCGCACCTAAGTCACCGCCGACGTAACGTGTCATCCACCGCTGACGTGCCGCGTCACCGCTGAGTCAACCCGGCAATATGGACCGAGTGTTTAGCTCTGCTGCTAATGTCTGCCACAGGAGCACAGAGCAAGGCTTTTAAGAAGATTAACACTGTAAAAAAAATGGTTTGCTAAAAATTATAGCTGACATTATAGCACAAGGGTTAGTGGTTTATTAGCCGAGTGGTTTCAAAGCTATTTATAACATAAACAGAAATAAAACTAATGCTAACCGAGACGAGTCCGTCTCTCAAAACATGAATAAAAAAATCAAATTTCATCTAATTTTTTTCTTCCAGGCCATATTTAAGTACATTAAAGCTCATATAATTACACTCTGTAAGCAGAAAAAATATACACCGATTGGTTTCGAAGCTATTTATAACTTTAACAGAAATAAAACGAATGCTAACCGAGGCGAGTCCGTCTCTGAAAACACGAATTAAAAAATTGAAATTTATCTCAAAATTTTCCCTCCAGGCCATAGTTAAGTACATTAAAGCCTTATTAATTATACTCTGTAAGCAGAAAAAATATACACCGAGTGGTTTAGAAGCTATTTATAACATAAACATAAATAAAACCAGAAGCTAACTGAAGCTAATGCTACTAAAAGATCTTTTTTTTAAATCTCAAACATCTAATAAAGCTACTCACTTGTAAACGTCCATACTGTGATTACATTCTGTAAGTTTCAGAAATATCCACCGAGCGGTTTCTGAGCTATTTATAATGTTATAACTAACTGAAGCTAATGCTACTAAAAGATCGTTTTTTTAATCTCAAACATCTAATAAAGCTACTCACTTGTAAACGTCCATACTGTGATTACATTCTGTAAGTTTCAGAAAAATCCGCTGAGTGGTTTTTGACTTATCTTGCAAACAAACAGCTAAGAAACACAGAGCTAAAAGAAATTGCCTCCAGACCAGGATGCCGACAGTCAGTCCGAGCAGAGGAGCTTTTTTTCAGACACATGAGCTGGAAACGGTCGGTGTACTCCTCTGGAAGTGTCCCCTAGTGGCCGAAACTGGTACTGCACCGCACCCCTAGCGGCCAAAAGTGGTACTGCACCATTTTCTGCCAAAGTGAAAAACGGTCATAACTGAGGCAAAAATTGGTGTAAAAATATGGAAAAAATTCCATAAATAGGTCGCACTGGTGTATAGGTCGCAGGCCTTGAAAAAAAAAACATAAAAAGGTGCGACCTATACACCGGAAAATACGGTAATTAATTTTTTTCCACGTTCATTGATAACTTGTTTAATTTAAGCCAAGTTTGAATTTTGTCAAGCTCCATCTTCATTAATTCAAACGTCTGATTCAAGTCTCTACCCGAGCATAAGAAAGTAGGTTAGATTTCAAAATGGAGGATAGTCGAGTCTTCAGTAAGTAAATACCTAAACTTTTACTAAAATAACAGTTGTAAAATGTTGTTGCGTGTATTTAATCACACACACACAACTTAAGTGTATGCTTCTGAACACAGAACACATTAAAAACCTGTGTTTAGCTACATGGCATGCACTGTACGGCTGTGTTTTTGTCGTTGTTTGGATCACAACAGTGTTGTAGGCCAGCTGCAGTGACTTTAATTCGCCACATCTTATTACTTAGCACATTACAAAAGTAACGTTTCATAATAAATTTTGTTATAAAATATTGATTTCTTCTACCCACGTTTTGTTTGATGCTTTGGCTTATTTTTGTTATGCAACCCAGAACTAAACACACGTTGTTTGTTGAATTGACTATAAATTAGCACTAAACAGTGGTAAAATGTTTTATTTGGTTTCCAAAGATCCGTGTTTAGAAACATTCTATAAGCTTGTATGATATATATTTGTTAGGAGGTGTATACAGTATTTGTTTAAGCTATGTGTCAGCTAATCCAAACGGGGCACATCACAGCTGGTAAGATTTATGAGAAATAATGTTTTAATGCAAACCAAACCAATTGCAATGAATTTAACAACACTGTGTATCCTTTAAAAAAAAAATGTTTCAGAGAACTGTGATGACCAAGCACCCAGCAGCCACACAGAGTAATTGCAGCCAGGATTACTTTAACCAAGACAATCCTATGATGATGCAGAGAGTCTCGGCCAGAGCTGCTTCATCTCCTGAGACCTGCATCCACGACAATGTTGGGTGCTACAGCTGAGACCCTGGTGTTTGTTTTCTGGCTGGCAGGTGGAGCATCTTGAAGGTG
>JBBPBX010016881.1:0-11040 GCA_038048925.1 Garcialebias charrua | reverse complement strand
GAATTAATGTTGCATAGACTTTTTTAAACTTTTTATATAATGTCCGCCATAATAAAAGTCTAATAGGTCAACTGGAGTACCTGTAATAAATAAAACATGAATACCTGGTGAATCAGCTCTCATGTCACCTCCAAAGTGACATGTCAACATGTCTCCAATCAAGCTTGATGTCTGTGAAGCACGGCTCAGAGATTCCCTGGATGTGGAACGCCTCATGGAGCTAAAAAAAAACAAACACATTTTTAATCACCTTACAAACAAACATCATTGAGAAACATTACTGTTTTATCACCTTTTTGATCTGTCAAACAGATGACCCAGTGCAAAATATTGCATTACAGAGCTGATGACCATGATATTCATTCACCAAGTACATGTTATTTTATAAATACCTTTGATCCATAACATTATTTGCAGCAAAACAACACCGGGACTAAAACATTGTAACCAATACAACAGCTAAAAATAACACCAGCAAGTCTCCATTGGTTTTTGATGTTGCGGTCTTCCTTATCCGAGTTCATAAGAGTTCACACAGTCTGCGGTGTTCATAAGAAACACTAGATTTTTAGCATTTAAACGCAATTACAACACAAAATAACGTTGATCAGCAACAGATAAAAATGCCACAACCTTATGTGGGGCCACAACAAAGCAAAGCTGCAGGCCGCAAACACAGCACATGAAGAAACGCGTCATAAACTCAAAAGATAAATTATGTAATGAAAAGGTGTAAAATGGTACTCACCTCCAAACCGATTGTACCCTGATGGTGTAAGCGTGGGTGAACATCAGTTTGAAGAGCTTTCTTGGAACATTGTCGCTCTTCTATGCTAATGCTAGTGCAATGTTGCTAAAGCTAATCCAACTCCGCCCTGAGCTCTGCAGGGGGAGTGACCTTCTCGTGGGAGTGGCTTCACTTTATAGTCAGGCAGCAGAGGCTGTGACGAAAGCTTGCGAAAACACGTCACTGTGCGAATCCTAGAGCAATAAGAAAATTAAGGTGCAATTCCTCTGTTACTGAAAACACGTTTTTGGACCAAATATTGCCGATTTACACAGAAACGCACAAAAACATGAAAATTAACAAAGACATAGTGCTATATAACAATTTTAAACACATTCTAGGGAGTTTATCAGCTAAAAAAAGTTAATTTTGAGTTTTGGCCCTCTTTAAGAAGAGGTATTGCTTATTGTATTATGATCTAATTACCTTTTTTTTAATTTAAACTTATAATATTATTAACTCTTTTTTTTTCTCTCTCTCTTTGTGTTTTATTTCCAGTCTGGGACAGAGATAGCAGCTGAGTCTTCTTCCTGTTCAGGGAAATCCACCAGATCACCTGCAGCTAAGACGGACGGACGGACGGACGGACGGACGGACGGACGGACGGACGGACGGACGGACGGACGGACGGACGGACGGACGGACGGACGGACGGACGGACGGACGGACGGACGGACAGACAGACAGACAGACAGACAGATAGATAGATAGATAGATAGATAGATAGATAGATAGATAGATAGATAGATAGATAGATAGATATTGATCGATCGTTTTGTCAGGAAACACCTCCTTCATTTAGTATCTACAATGAAATTGCCAACTCCAACATTCTAAACTACGGTACTTAACGTTCCTCGTTGAAATATGCATTGTAGATATACAGTACAGCAGACCTGCTCATTACGTCGAGGCATTACCGGTCGATCGCAGCGTGACATTTTTTTATTTTTTTTTTCCCGCAGCGTGACATTAAAAAAATTGTCAGCCAATCAAACATCCCGTTACTTGATTGACATTCAGGGCAACCAATCAGATGACAACTGAATCTTGAGTTTCCGGCTCCCGTCACTTGATTGACATATACGGCAACCAATCAGATGAGAGCTTTAGGTCATGCTCATGCAGTTTCTGAAAAACAATGGCGCGAAGGTGGAACGCAGCGAAACATACTAAGCTAAAACAATCAGATTTCGGACTGTTCATGGAAAATACGACATGGACTTCCCACCGAAAAGCCAGCTGAGAAAGAGAAAGGTGGAGGAACTAAAATCCCAGTTCGGACAGCAGCAACTTCAAAGCGAAACGCCGCCACCATCTTCCGGGTGAGTGACGCTGTGTTGTTTCTCTGCACGCTTAAACATACTGGTTGGGAGTTGACGTGGCTTTATTATTAAAATCATACGAGACACTTTTCATACAGAATAACCTCCTTGACTACTCTCCGTTCTCTGCACGTTTCCCTGTCCCGCAGCGCGAGCGTTTGCAAAACACACTTTCGCGCTGCGTTCAGGGACAGTCTGTAAAATACACCGCTGTAAATCTCTCCGTACCAAAAGAGATATTTTTATGCCTTCCTTCACTAAATTAAACGTGTCCGGAGCCATAACAACCTGCTACAACTGTGGTTATCAACTGGTGGCCGGTGGACCACTTTAGATTTGCTGGAGTTTTTTTTAGAGATGACATTATAAAGTAAAAAAAAAATCTAATGATTTTTTAACATTTATTAAAGTAAAACACCAGATTCTTATAAAGAAAGGGGTGGGGATCAGTTTCTACCATCTTTTTTAAAAATAAAATTTAAACAATCTATATTGCTGTCACCATCACCCCATTTGGTCCCTACGGGCGACCTGACCCCTGGTGTAGGGCTGGGCCATATCATATCGTTTACGATAATACCGGTAAAAATAGCTTGCCCGGGCAAAAGAAGATATCATGATATGCTAATTTCATGACGTGATACGTAAGGACGCCCCGCCCCCCAACCGAGCGCTTCAAACTGAACTGCGCACCTCTCTTCCACCAGTCTGTACTGGTGTAACACGTTAGCTAAAATGATAAAAACAAACCGCGCGTCGTGTCAGCTTCTGTCCCCTGCTCTGAACAGCAGGTAGAGGATCAAATGCCCCCACCCCACCCCACTGAGCAGCCGCGCTGCGGGCTGGTCTCCCTCGCTCTGAAAACTGTCTCTACAAACACGCGCGGCTCTCCACGGACCAAGAGAAAACCACAGTGAAGTTATTTTCAAGTTGGAAGTTGGATATTCGAGCTCCGTGTCTTCAGCGGTGCGTTGCTCTCGTCAGTCCACTTCATGGAGTCTGATTTCGGGCAGCCGCGCTGAGTCTGCCCCTATTCAGAGACGTCATGGTTCACTTATGCCTCTTTTCCACCGCTCGGCTCGGCTCGGGTTGGATCGGCTCAGGTCGGCTCAGTTCGGGTCGGGTCACATCTATGTTCTGTTTCCACAGCTTTTTTGTACCCCTTCTGTGGGCGGGGTCCAGAATCCTACTCGTCTTACCACATGGTGGCAGTAGTGTTCCCTCAAGCTATTTACTACAGTACTAGCCACCACTAGAAGAAGAACACAATAAAGGCTTTGACAGAATGTTGTGAAAGAGATGTCATGCTATAATGAGTACCTCATGAGCTGTAATCTTTAAACCCAATTCATAATCCTACCTTGTTGCCTTCTTTAAACCCATGTATTTTCCAATTTAGTATTTTTAGAATAAAGATGTATTAAAGCATATTTTATTATTTAGTTATGCACAAGGTGCTTGATAAAGTTGCAAAACCATATTTATCTGAGCTGCTTCAACCTTCCTGCCCTCCCCGATCTCAGATCAGCTGAGCAGTTGCTGCTGACAGTCCTCAAAACTTTTTAAATCTTATTTAAAAACACACATTTATTCCTTGGCTTTTAACACGTGATCTTATCTTTTATGGCATGTTAACACACCTGCAGTAAGACTGGTATATGTATTTATTTTTGTATGCTTTTTATAGTTTTTAATTAACTTGTCTTTTATGTTATTGTACAGCACTTTGGTTGACCCTGTGGTTTTTAAAATGTGCTTTATAAATAAAGTTGATTTAAAACATCACACTGTGATCTTTGAAACTGCCAGAGTTTCCCTGGTAAAGTTGCTGCTGGGTGGTAGATGGTAGATGGATGGTCTGTGAATTCTTTAACTTTAAACTGTCCAAAGGACTTTGGCCACTTTTAATTTTTGACTTTTTTTGTATGACTTCATCCTAGAACCAAATAATTTATAACGTAATAACAGTTGAGCAGATTCTAATAATCTTTATCTTATGATTCTTTAAAGGTCAAATGCAAATGGAAAGTTCTCTTAACTTCCAGTATGGATTTAAACACAATACACACTTCACATTATAAAATAAGTTTAGGAAATTGAATGTTCGAGGACACCACTTAAGAAAATATAACGTTTAATAGGAAAAGTTTGAAGTGACAAACAGAAGTAACAAATTTCCATCTGGTGTCTCACGTCTTCCTCCAGAAGATGACACAGGTTGTTGAATTCTGGCGATTTTCTTCTGTTGACTGTAAAAGAAAAATGTGATTAATTTAGTCCAGAAACTGTTTTTTTTTTTTTAAACAACACAGTGTGATCACAACATGTTCATATACTGTCTGTATCCTGTTGGAGTTATTTGAAATAAAATTCAATGTGTTATAGACATAAATGTGTCAAGCTACCTCCATTAATTTTCTCCCTTCTACTTTGTGTCACATATTATCAATTCTATCAAAAACCACATAGCTGATATTTTTCAAAAAAATCTAGTGTGATCACAACATGTTCATATACTAAATGTATCCTGTTGGAGTTATTTGAAATAAAATTCGAATTTTTATAATTTATTTTCGTTGTGCAAGCACAGGTTTTGGAAACAGTCAAAGCGAAACTACTTTAAATGCAGCATATTTGACCACTACGTGACAATATTAAAGCGTGGTTAAGCTCAGGAGCCCTCGTACTATAAAGTCAGCTATGAATTATATTTTATATCTGTTCATTGAGCTACATTTAAAGACATAAAGCCGCCCGCGCGCGACGCGTTGCTCGTGGCGAAACTACTTTTTAAAATCCTGCAGTTTTGAGCAGTACGTGATTTTATTAAGGACACGTTCAGCTGAAGACCCATCTTTGCTATAAATTTAAAAAATAACAATTGTTTTTACCGTGTTATTCATGTAAAAGTCCTGCCGTGATAGCTTCCCTCGCTTCCGTGAAAACAGCTCGAGTCTCCTCCTCCCTCCTTCCGGAGCGGGTGAGCTCGCTTCAGTACCCCTCTGAAACCAGCCCGAAAATCTCAAGAAATCTCGCGCGGCTTAGCACGGAATATCCGGTGGAAAAGGATGAAAGGGGGTCTCTGCGACGCACATATGACGTAACATCCGACCCGAGCCGACCGGTGGAAAAGGGCTTTAGGGACCGTCAACAAATTTTCGACCGTGTCACTCTTTAGAAACAAAGAATAATATATTTTACATGGAGAGTGATTTAGGAAACTACACCTGAACTTTAGTTTTTGTGGTGGTTTTTGTTTATCAATCAATCAATCAATCTTTATTTATAGAGCCCTTTTCAGCAGCCAGAAGGTGCACAAAGTGCTGAACAATACAGAAATAAAACAAACAATAAAAAATAACAATAAAAAACAGCCAGTTAAAAATTAAAAACAATTTAGACCTAACAAGAATGTCAAAGAACTACTAGGTATTAAAAGCCTAAAGATAGTCCATTATATTTTGTGCAGACTTTTTCAATCTAAATAACAGATCTTTTTTATTTTTAATTTTTATACTGACTGAATACTTTACTAAATAAAGTAATTTCAGTCAAATTAACCCTTGTTGTTTTAAAAAAAATTATAATACTGCAAAGTAACATGTTAAATTAATTTTGTCAAATAAATAAATTTGATTTCTTTTTTTTGGGGTTATATCACGAAATTTATCGTTATCGTGATATCGCTCTGAAATATCACGATATAATTTTGGAGCCATATCGCCCACCCCTACCCTGGTGACCCCTGATTTATTACATGTGTTGTGCAAAATTGGCTTATTCAGTAATGCAAGGTACATCAACATAGGTACATTGTACATAAAAAGAATCTTTAATACATTTGAAGATAATTATATGATTTGCATTTTTGTATTGGGTAGATCTTTTTGACTTGTTTTTTTTATAAGTAGCTCGCATGCTGAAAAAGTGTGAGCACCCCTGCAGTACAGTATTTGTACTTAATGGGCTCAGTGGTGTTTGAGCCTCTGTAGAAAAGATTTTTAACTCAGTGTTCTTGGTTTTTTTATGTATGGACCATATACAGTACAGTACAGTATTGTGTCTGAAATAAAGTGAATGATGATGATCTGCACTTCTGAAATGTGGGTACACACTTGATGTAAACAACACACTCAGTTGGAACTAAAACCATGTGAAGCTTGAGTTGGCTGTAGTCTGTGTAGGTAAACAGATATAGTGAAAGTGGACAGCTGGAATTCTCTGTAAATTTACAGTTTTAAGCTATAAGCTGTCTTTTTTCTACGTACTTTACTCCATAAATCTGAGCGTAAACACATACCAACACATCCGAGCTGTTAAGTAGCTCTACTGTGGACAACATCATGCTGACCTATTTTCTGTCACTTCACTTGTAGGTCAACAAACACAAGTGTTGGTCAGCAGCATTTCACACATGTTGCTTTCAATATTTTAAGGACACATTCACCATGGTTATGAGAAAACACCTGGTGGGTTTTGTTTCTTATGTTGAGTTTTTTCCCGCTGGTCTTCATGACTTTACAACGATCACTTTTAAACTCTAGTCAATGTGTGACACATGACAGGCCCTAAAGTCATTTCACACCAGCGACATGGTTTTGTATTTTCAAGGGGAAAGGGCGAGAGAAATCTCAGGCTTGTCCCGCTCCCCTGCTTTATTTATCCCTGTGAGGGAGACAATCGATCTGATCCACTTAATCAATCAGTGACGAGGCCTTTGAACTGCAGACGTGATTTCCAGCATCCCACCCTGTCGTCTGTGAAAACACTCCGGGGGGAGATTACTCGACGCAGGCCTGGCTCGTAAAACTTTTTTTATGTTGGAACACGCCCTCGCTGCTTGTTGACAGAGTCCAGCAGAAGTGTTTGCCTAAAACTTTTATCTATTTTTTTATTGTGCGTAGGACGCTGCGTTTGCACTCAGAGCCTTGTGTTTCTGTTCCGACTCATTTTACGTCCTAAAAAACAACTTCCCTGCCTCCCCCAGCGCTCTCCCCCCTCCTCCTTCTCTGTGGCTCCTGTGCAGGCGAAGACGAGGAAGGGGAAAGGGAATGTTTTGCCTCTCTGTCCCACCCCTCTCCCCTCGCCTCCCCCGGGCAGTGCAGTGTAGTAATAAACGTCCCCCATAAATCTTCTCCTCCTGCCATCCCCCTCCCTCTCAACTCTTTCCTTTCTTTTCCTTTCCACACATGGCCGGTGGCTGCTCTGTCATGGAAGGCGGGAGAAGGGAAGAATAGATCTGAGTTTCAGTTATGGCTCTTTCTTGTTCCTGCCTGCGTCATGTGACTGGCTGTGGGTGAATCTGGTGAGATCACTCGTGGATCAAGTTCTCACCTGCCAGGCCACGGCGGCGTGAACTTTATACGCCTCCACAGCCAAGCTAATGAACGGTGCCTGGAAAACAGGAAGGCGTGTCGCTCGCCACCTTTCAAACCAGAGTTAAGATCATAGGAAAAAGTTTGAAATTAAAGTTATGCTTACACTTTCTGGGCATGTGTTGTGAACAACTCTCAGCTACTACCAACACACCAAAGTTACTGTTGTGAAATAAAATAATATATTTTTGTCTTCATGTTTCATTTGCTCCTAATTTGCTGCAAGCTGATGCAAGCAGAAGCGTATCTTGTTTAGAAAATGTTTGTGCAAACATTACAGGGACTTTCCACTTAACCTGGAGGGGTAAGAAGAACATTCTTGTGTTTCCGGTCTGGCCAGTGTTTGTATAGCTGGGACTTTTTACTTTGAGGGGCAAGAAAAACATTCTTGTAGCATGAGTTTAGGTATCAGTTGAGAATAGAAAAACATTCTTGTAGCATGAGCTTATAGGCAACAGAGGAGAATATAAGGAGCAGACTTCCTCCTCCAGACAGACAACGCAGGACCAGCCACGAGGGACTAACCCATCAGGTTGTATGCTGTCTCCATTGAATGCGCATTCATGTTCTTTGTCCTTCTATCTATATTTCTCTCCCTCTCTCTCTCTCTCTCTGTCCTCTTATTTGGATCATATATATGACTTATAAAATATAACAAAAGAATTCTGTGACTTTTAAAACTTATGATTATTAAAACTGGTTTGGAACTTTAAAGTGCGAGTCTGTCGTGTTTTCAGCGTATCTCCTTCTTTTATCCAAAGTGAAGCCAAAACAACGAACTTGGGGTGAAACGCCAACAATTTGGAGGTCCCGACCGAGATTGGTTGCACGCGGACAGGAAGGGGGAGTCCAGAACACTGATCAGTGACCGGTCATCTCAACGAAAAAGGTAGGCAGATTCCTGTTTAAACAAAATCTGTGATTGGGAATTTTTATAGGCAAATTTATTCAGTGTGATTGGACTCCAGTCAGTAAAGATAAGGAAATAAAACGAGTAGGTATTTATACACGTAAAAGTAAAATAATAATACCCAAGTCCCAGGTAAAACACGCAGTGGTCGAGCCTCCCAGAGAGCCGACGGGCTTCTGGAACAGAGGGGTCGGGGTTCTAGGATAAATAAATAATTTATTCGCCGCTGACCCTGTAACTCTGAGACCAAGTTAACTGTAAACTTGCTAAAGTGGTGACTAGCTTAAAAACAGTGACAATTTAGACTTACTTATAATTCGAGATTAAATAAGTAAGGGCGGGACTAGGGTGAGAGTTTTGAAATAAACGCGCTGACTTTCGCTGATAAAATAATCCGATAAGAGTTCCAAACCTAGATCATTTAAATAAATAAAATAAAAGTAGTCACAGAATACTAAAAAATTTTTTTATGTTCTAAAATAGTGGGGTTCCTGATAATGTGAGTCAACACACAAACATACCAATCTTATTTTACACTCAAAAGGTTCTAAAAAATTTTTTTTTCATTGCTAAAGTTTTCTGGTGTCAGAGTCTCGCGTGAATGAAGTGCAAAAGTTGGCCTGTCCATTGTCTTTCATGTTTGATGTTTGTCTTTTGTCAAGAACTATAAGGCCAACTGCGTGAATGAATTACAAGAAAAAAGTTCCGGTTGTTCCAGTATCAATAAAGATTAATAGGCTTGGTGTGTGTGTGACATGGAGGAGAGTTTCGAGAAAAAAAAAACTTGAGAAAACCTTGCTTAAAACAATGACCGAGCAGATTAAAATCATAAAAAATGCAAAGTCCTTGTTAGCTCAGGATAAAAAATAAAAAATAAAAAAGAAAGAAAAAACTACTTTTAAAAAGGTTAAAAGAACTAGATCAGCACTCAGAAAAATAGCACTATAAACCTAATGTGGGAACAAATACTTAAAATTCGGAAAGAGAAAGACGGGTTGAAGAATGGTATATTTAATGTTTATGAGAAGCAATCTGAAATCTGAAACTAGCAGAAATAAGTCCAAAGAAGCATAATCCAAAATATCTGAAACAATCAGGAATTAAAAAAAAAAAAATCTGAAGTAAGGAGAAAATAAGCAAAGCTTTAATGGACTAAAACCAGCTGAACAATAGCTAAAATAAGAGCATGGTTTTGCTGAATTAGGCTGAAAAGTTGGATTAAAAAATGTAGAATTAGCTGAAAAAGCTGAAATAGGCTATATACAGAAATTATTAAGTTAAATACCTTTGATACCATCACAACATTTTTTCTTCTTGCCTCAATAAAAAGCACTGTCATACTTGTTATTTATTTAATTGTTCCTATACATATCTCTGAAAAATATATATAAATAAACTTGAAAAGAAAAGTTTAATTAAAAGGACTCAGCACTGAGATATGCACAATTAAAAAAAAAGGGGGAGGAAAATAATAATTATTGTATTTTTAGCCTGTATGACATATTTATGGATTGCTTTTTCTTCTTAAACTTGTCACAAGCTATCTGAGGATTAAATATGAAACAAACATTGAGGCGCTAAGGTTAAGAACAAAGTTTATTTAGATACAGCAGTTAAATAGAGTAACAAAAGTAGTCTTCACCTCCTCAGTACAGTAGCTGGTGCGGATTTCCTAAAACACAGAATAAACATTACATTAAAATAGTTTACACTTCTCCATTATAACAGGATTAGATAATTTTCTACAGCGTGAATGTGGGTGAAATGAAAAAAAAAATAGAACTTCAGCTCTGAACGGGGGTCTGGTTTTAACCAGGCTAGAAGGCCGCAGGACGTGTACAGTTTTTTGAATAAACTTCTTCTTCTTCTTTCGGCTTTTCCCTTTTCAGGGGTCGCCACAGCGAGTCATCCTCCTCCACCTCACTCTGTCCTCTGCATCCTCTGTCCTCACTCCAACCACCTCCACGTCCTCCCTAACTGCATCCATATATCTCCTCTTTGGTCTCCCTCTTTGTCTTTTTCCTGGCAGCTGCATTTCTAACATCCTTCTACCAATATAACCACTGTCCCTCCTCTGGACATGTCCAAACCATCTCAGTCTGGCCTCCCTAACTTTATCTCCCAGTTGTTTAACATGTGCTGTACCTCTGATGATCTCATTCCTGATCTTATCCATCCTTGTCACTCCTAAGGAGAACCTCAGCATCTTCATTTCTGCCACTTCCAGTTCTTTCTCCTGTCTTTTTGTCAATGCCACTGTCTCCAGACCATACAACATAGCTGGTCTCACCACTGTCTTGTAAACTTTTCCTTTGACCTTTGCTGACACCTTTTTGTCACAAATCACTCCTGAAACTTTTCTCCATCCGCTCCATCCTGCCTGGACTCTCTTTTTCACCTCTTTACCACATTCCCCATTTTCCTGGACAGTGGACCCCAAGTACTTGAAGTCCTGCACCTTTGTGACCTCTGCTCCTTGTAGCCTCACTGTTCCACTGGCCTCCCTCTCATTCACACACATGTACTCTGTCTTACTACGACTGACTTTCATTCCTCTTCTTTCAAGAGCATACCTCCACCTCTCCAAGTTCTCTTCCACCTGTTCCCTGTTCTCACCACAGATCACAATGTCATCTGCAAACA
>JBBPBX010016880.1:9380-31806 GCA_038048925.1 Garcialebias charrua | reverse complement strand
ATATTACAGGTAGTCCCCGACTTACGAGCGAGTTCCGTTCCTGCGAGTTGCTCGTAACACGAAAATTCGTAAGTTGGAACACGAAGCACGTGTTCTCGTAAGTCCGGATTTTCGCTCGTAAGTTGGAACATTTATGCTAGCGCTACTACGAACACTCGTTTTTCATCAAAAACGTTCATATTAGTTCATAAACATGGTCGGAAACGTGTTTCCAAACGGTTAGCTAACACACTTTCATCTAAAAACACAAAAAAGTGCTGTATTTTTTACAAATTTACTTCTCGTTCGCCAGCTCGTAAGTCCGGACGCTCGTAGGTCAGAGCGCTCGTAAGTCGGGGACTACCTGTATATATGGGGCGGCCATGGCGTAGTGGTAATGGCAGTCGTCCCCCGATCGGAAGGTTGGAGGTTCGAATCCCGGTTCCCCACACCATGTGTCGTTGTGTCCCTGGGCAAGACACTCAACCCCGAGTTGCTCCCGGTAGGACTGGAAAGCGCCTTGCATGGCAGTCTGCTGCTACCGGTGTATGAATGGGTGGATGGTTGGTATTGTAAAGTGCTTTGGGGCCCCTCATAGGGGGCTGGAAAGCGCTATATAAATAAGCTCCATTTACCATTTACCATTTATATCATATCTGTAAGAATTATGAGTCTTAAAAGTGGACAAGGTCATGCCCACTACATATCCATCTAGAAAAAATAAGATTTACCATGAAGGATTCTGTTAAAAGATTTTGAGACATGTGGCAGCTTTTTATGTTGTATAAGGAAAACATGTCAATGCCTGTTATTTATTTTAATTAATTTATGTATGTGTGACTGATCCGGTGTTGGCGGGAAAGGGTGGCTGTATTTATTTATTTATTATTATTATTTATTTTTTATGTCCGTGCTCTATATGTTCAAAATGAAGAAAAAAATAATAAATAAATAAAAAGACTGATAAAAATCTACATGTAAATATATTTTTTGTCATGCAATTCAGATGGAATAAATACACCTAAGTGAGAAGTTTTTTTCAAAGGAAGAATAAAATATGTAAACTTCTACTAACCTTTTTACTAACTAATCAGTTAAAGTGCCTCTTAATTGTTTAAGCATTTCTTACTGCAAATGAGAAAGAAAATGCAAATAAATAAATAAGCAAAGAGAATGAAAACTCGTATTGTACAGTATCATGCTTTTCTTTGAAATAACTAAACTGCTGATTTACTTGTGCTTCTTACAGTTTTAACAGTAGACCAGCAGACAGAGTTTTTAGTTATCAGGAGGATCCTCTTTTGTGGAACCAGTTTACATTTTTGGTTGGTCTATGAGGCTGACGTTCTGACTAGGCTTAAGACTTTCCTTTTCAATAAACTCTAGCTAGGACGGGCTTGGGTTTCCTGAGCTAACCCATATTATGGTGCTCTAGTTTTAGACTGCTACAGGACTGAACACGTTTCCTAATTCTGCTGCTGTTTTTACTTATGTTTGCATTTGCAAATATTGCTGTCATTAACCTGTTGTTGTTGTTCCTTTTTGCTGTCACCAACTGCTCAGGATAAAGGATTGTGCCAAAGAAAGGTTGGACACTAACTGCTTGCTTGTTTAAGACTTTTTTTTCCAATTGGCTAATAAATTATTTCCTGTGATTTTACTGTTTTGAACTTATTTTGAATTAACTGTAATAAGTTTTGATCTGATGGGACTTGGTATTTTTGCTGTATAAAGCCTCATGAGACTCCTGATGCCTCCGTGACCCGACTTCGGAACAACTAGAAGATGATGGACAGATGGATGGATGGATGGATGGATGCCTCACGACATCCTTTGCTGTGAAATGGTTTTAAATAAACTGAACTTAACAGATTATTATGTATGAGCATATAATGATCATTAAAGAAAGGTGGATAGCAATAAAATCACCAGATAAATTATGAATACACCTGCTTCATAAATATTTACGTTTTTCAGGTTTCATGACACAACCTGAGGGAACAATGATATTACTGTATTGCACCTGGGAGAGTAAAAAATGTTTATTACTCCCCGGTTATTCATGGGGGAAAAAATGCAATATTTAAGAGCAGTAGAAGATTTGTGCAAGTCCAAAGGACATCATGCAGACACTGATAATTGCTTTTTTATTGTCTTATTTAATTAAACAGAAAACTCATTATTTTTAGTAAATTGCTTAAACAGAAGTATTAGTTTCAGGTTTTCACTAGCAAAATGAAAAAAATAATATAAATCTTAAAGTGTGATGGACTGGACACATGTCCAGGGTGTGATTGCTGGACATGGGCACCAGTGACCCCAATGACCCAAAAAGGAAGAAGTGGCTAAAGATAAAGGATGTATGGAATTTCTTAAAGATTTAAACACAAATGTGGTGCAATCTGTTGGACTTGCTGGGTATCAGTCATAGCTGCTAGCTACCACCCCTGGTTTTAGCTTAATATTTGTAACAAATAAACCAAAATTAAATAACTGAGCTGCAGTCATTTTTATGTTCACTAAATCAGTTAACTGTGGTGGCCATCTTGAGTCAGGCTGACTCCAAGTTGTTCACTTGTAAATGTGCATGCAATTCCTAGTTCAACAGATAACTACTTGCACCACAACCCAACTGAAGACCATGCACCCTGTTGAAATTTGAGAAAAAACTGCAAGCCCTACAGCAGCTAGAGGTACACTAAGCAAAGAACACATTACAATACTCTACCCTGATGAACAACCTGTGCACGCACCAAGAGCCACAGGAACAAAGCTAATTTGCATTTAAAAGATAACTCCATGAAAAAATCCTCAAAGACCACGTAGCTCAAACCACAACTGTGCAAATTCACACGACTCATCAAAATGTCATTACAGACATGCAAATAAAACTCCAAATCATGTCCCCACCGTGAAGCATACCTGAACCACAGAGGCACAGAAAGTACTAGGTCTCCTGCACACCCCAATTATGAAAATATGTTTGATTTGGAGTGACCATCCATCCATCCATCCATCCATCCAATCTCTTCCGCTTATCCGGGGTCGGGTCGTGGGGGTAGCAGCCTAAGTAAGGAGGCCCAGACTTTCCTCTCCCCAGCCACTTGAAGCAGCTCCTCTGGGGGAATCCTAAGGAGTTCCCAGGCCAGCCGAGAAACATAGTCCCTCCAGCATGTCCTGGTTCTTCCTCTGGGTCTCCTCCCAGTGGGACATGCCCGGAACACCTCACCAGGGAGGCATCCAGGAGGCATCCTAACCAGATGCCCGAGCCACCTCAACTGGCTCCTCTCGATGTGGAGAAGCAGCGGCTCTACTCCGAGTCCCTCCCGGATGACTGAGCTTCTCACCCTATCTCTAAGGGAGAGTCCAGACACCCTGCGGAGAAAACTCATTTCAGCCGCTTGTATCCGAGATCTCGTTCTTTTGGTCACAACCCAAAGCTCATGACCATAGATGAGGGTGGGAACGTAGATCAATCGGTAAATTGAGAGCTTTGCCTTTTGACTCAGCTCTCTCTTCACCACGACAGACCGGTACAGCGCCCGTTTCACTACCAACGCTGCACCAATCCGCCTATCGACCTCACACTCCAGTTTTCCCTCATTTGTAAACAAGACCCCGAGATACTTAAACTCCTCCACTTGGGGCAGGACCTCCTCCCCGACCCGGAGAGGGCACTCTACCCTTTTCCGGCTCAAAACCATGGCCTCGGATTTGGAGGAACTGATCGTCATCCCGGCCGTATCACACTCGGCTGCAAACCGCTCCAGTGAAAGCTGTAGATCATGACCTGATGAAGCCAAAAGGACCACTTCATCTGCAAAAAATAGAGAAGTGATCCTAAGGCCACCAAAGCGGATCCCCTCAACACCTTGGCTGCACCTAGAAATTCTGTCCATAAAAGTTATGAACAGAATCGGTGACAGACGGCAACCTTGGCGGAGTCCAACTCTCACTAGAAAGGAACCTGACTTACTGTCGGCAATGCGGACCAAGCTCTGACACCGGTCGTACAGGGACCTAACGGCCCATATCAAAGGGCCTGGTACCCCATACTCCCAGAGTACCCCGCACAGGGCCCCTCGAGGGATGCGGTCAAATACCTTTTCCAAGTCCACAAAACACATGTAAACTGGTTGGGAGAACTCCCACGCCCTCCAGGACCCTGCTGAGGGTGTAGAGCTGGTCCAGTGTTCCATGACCAGGACGAAAACCACACTGCTCCTCCTGAATCCGAGATTTGACTATCCGACGGATCCTCCTCTCCAGAACCCCTGAATAGACCTTACCAGGGAGGCTTAAGAGTGTGATCCCCCTATAGTTGGAAAAAACTCTAAGTTCCCCCTTTTTGAATAGGGGAACCACCACCCCAGTCTACCAATCCAGGGGAACTGCCCCCGATGTCCACGCAATATTGCAGAGTCGCGTAAGCCAACACAACCCCACAACATCCAGAGCCCTAAGGAACTCCGGGCGAATCTCATCCACCCCTGGAGCCCTGCCACCGCAGAGCTTTTTAACCACCTCGGTGACCTCAGCACCAGAGATTGGAGAGCCCGACCCAAAGTCCCCAGGCTCCGCTTCCTCAGTGGAAGACGTGCCAGTAGGATTGAGGAGGTCTTCGAAGTATTCCGCCCACCGACTCACAACATCCCGAGTTGAGGTCAACAGCACGCCATCCCCACCATAAATGGTGTTGGTCGCGTACCGCTTTCCCCCCCCTGAGACGCCGGATGGTGGACCAGAATCGCCTCGAAGCCGTACGGAAGTCATTCTCCATGGCCTCTCCGAACTCCTCCCACGCCCGAGTTTTTGCCTCAGCAACCACCCGAGCCTGCATGCCGTTTGGACTGCCGGTACCTATCTGCTGCTTCCGGGGTCCCACAGGCCAAAAAGGCCCAATAGGACTCCTTCTTCAGCCTGACAGCATCCCTCACCGCCGGTGTCCACCACCAGGTTCAAGGGTTGCAGCCACGACAGGCACCAACAACCTTGCGGCCACAGCTCCGATAAGCCGACTCGACAATAGAGGCATGGAACATGGCCCACTCGGACTCAATGACCCCTGCCTCCCTCGGAATTTGTTCAAAGCTCTCCCGGAAGTGGGAGTGACCGTGTCAGAAAATTGTCCACCAATGAGGAAACTGTACACTTTTAAAAAGCAAATAATTAATTAATTCAACCTTTATTTTAACAGATAAGTCACATTGAGCCCTGAAGACTCATTTACAAGTGAGATCTGTTGGACAGACAATAAAAGTGGTGAAAAATGACACATAGGGTTTGGAGACAAAAAAAAAATTCCTAACACATTTTTGACCTCTGTTTGAAGGTCAAAAATGTGGTAATGAAAAAAGTCTCGCACACAAAAACATAGTGACGCCGACATTATGCAGAGGGCGGGGGGAACTCAAAGGCGGTTGAGCAACCAGCTCATACAGTAGATCTGTGTACACTCATGGGGGGGTACCGAGGACGGCCAGAGATGAGAGTCCTGAAATGATGACAGAATGTTTATTCAGCTATGCTCCTCTGAAAAGTCCGTGAGGGATGAGAGCATCAAGTTTACAAAACTTTTCTGGCGTGTTGAGATAAAACGGCCTATAAAGGCCAGTCGGGGAGCCGAATGTCAGATAAACACAATTGTTTTGGGAACAGGCAGAACTTTAATGACATCTACCTTCAGTCTGTGTTGGTCCACTCGCTTCCAAAATGTTCAAATTAAAATGACCACACCAATGGAACGTGCCTTAGAAAATCCCCAAGATCAAATCCATACAGCCAAAAGTCTGGGTTTTCGAGACATGAACCAAGCCATCATATAAGGCAGGCAGTCTGACCAGGTCCAGTTTGCTGCCGACGTCTTTCCTTTGTTTTGATAGACCAGGAACCAGCCAAATCCAAAAAGCAGGAACCAGTTATCATAAATTCAATTAAATATGTGTCCTTAAGATCCAAAGATGACAGCAGAGATAGACACATCATCAAGTCTTCCAAGTCGATGAGATATCCAGCTGTGTGCATGCCAACAGGGCAAATTGGCTCGCCTACAGCCTGTCTTCTTTTTGAAGAAATGTTATCAGTTGTGTTCAGGGACCAACTGACCAAATTGAAGTCCATAGTTATGATTCGGAAGGTTTTGTAGAAGAGAGGCTCTCAGACAGTTTCACAGACAAGACAAAGCAAAAACAAAGCAGAGACCGAGAGGATACGTCCGCCCTTGAGAAGAGCAAGTGTTGAATAATAATAAGTGATATCCTCTTGGGAAGAGGCTAATCTTTTGTGATGGTGGAAAATGTGACTTTGTTTCTTCACAAAGCAGCCCTACTTTATCTCCACAAGCAGATGGGGAAAGGTTGCCTGGTGGAAGTATCCCACATTGAGTTGGGGTTCCGGTCAAAGGTTCTGAAAGGAATTACTGTGGGCGTTAATGTAGTTCAATGTCACCCCAGAATTGTACTTGTGACTGGGTGACTGTGTTTTTGAAAACAGCTTCCTTCCATTATTATAACCACTTCACACTGACAATCTGTGATGGCCGAAATAATCCAGATAATATTATTTTCCATTTTGAAATAAGCAAATGTGGTTGAATAAAAATGGCAGAAAAAAATTCCGAAATGCATGATTGTGTGTGGATTATTTAATGATGGACTGTCTGTCATTCAAGTGAAGGAATGTCAGCGCCATCAAATGGTAAAACCTTTCCGTCCAGAATTTTTTTTTGTTTTTATTTACCATATTCTGGAAGACTGATCATCTACACAAAATGAGACGTTTGCATTATGTTACATTTTACTGCCTCTAGTAAGACACAGGAAACGTGTAAAAAAAAAAAAAAAATTATACTGTTCAAAATAAAGACAAAAGTTTCTCTGTCATTTATTGCAATTGTGTGAGCTGAATATGTAAAAAAAATGCTGACTTGGAATACCACTTTTTAAAAAAAGCTGTGTGAGTTGTAAGAATTTTTTTCTGCCTCAAGAGTTTTTAAAAGCAATAAAATAATTGGGGCAAGAAAACTGGAGTTACTATTTAAAATTTCAAAGCATTAATAAAAAAGAGAGATCTAAATACAACGTTTAAATAGATTTACCATTTTGTTTAGGGACACTCACTTTACATGTAGGCATGTTTTCTTTGCAAAATTGAGCAAGCAATGACAATCAACATAGTGCTTTAACACTATACTCTTATGGGGTTCTGTTTGTAAAATTACACCATAAAAAATTAACTGCAATATTTTGGTTTATTTTAGCCTTTCATAAGAATTTTTTTTTTCAAAGTCAAATTTTCACCATGTCATCCATACTTTTATAAACATCATAGTTCCAACCTAAATATTTAATTTACAAGCTAAATACTTAATTTCTAAGCTAAACATTTAATCCATAAAGTAAATATTTAATTTACTAATTAAATATTTAGCTCAAACTTAAATATGTATTTTCTCAGCTAAACTTTTAAGTTCCAAAATAAATATTTTATTTTCTAACTAAATGTTTAGCTCAAACATAAATATTTATTTTCCAAACTAAACATTTATTTTCCAAAATAAATATTTAATTTACTAATTAATATTTAGCTTGGACCTAAAAAAATTACTTGCTAGCTAAATATTTAGCTTGCTAGCTAAATATTTAGCTTGCTAGCTAAATATTTAGCTTGCTATAGCTAACCATTTAACTTGCAAGTTCAATATTTAGATCCAAGCTATATATGTAGTTAGCATAACATTTAATGATGAAAATATGATTTAGATTGTTTTTAATGAAAGGCTAAATAAACCAAAATATTGTTGTTACTTTAAAATAAATATTTAACTTGCTAGCTAAATATTTAGCTAAACATTTAAAGCTGCTATATGTAACTTTTCTAACAATATATTTTTAACATATTTCTTCACTCTGTCACTAGATTGATGTTAGAGAGGTAATCTCTGAAAAAAACTTAAAAAAAATATTGTCCCCTTGCTTCTCCAGGTGGTAAATAAGCATTTCTAAAAAGAAAAAGTGACCCGCCATTTTCCAGCCAATAAAAACAAAGTTTGTAACCAGCCAATAAAAACCGAGCTTGAATTTGAATCAGCCAATAAAAACAGAGCTTGAATTCAAATTTCAACAGACCACAAGGGGGCAGAGCCATATATGGCTCTGAGGGGGAGGGATCAGAATGCTTTGCTTGTTGAAATTTTTTCTAAGTGCTGATGTTCTACAGAAACTGCAGACTGAACCTTTAACTTACAATTTATTTAACTTACAAGTTAAATATTTAGGTCCAAACTAAATATTTAGTTAAAAAATTATGTTATTTTGGAAATTAAATATTAATCTTAGAAAATAATTATTTAGGTCTGAGTTAAATATTTAGTTAGCAAATTAAATATTTAGTTTAGGAATTAATGTTTAGCTTGAAATGATTTTTTTTAGTTTGGAAATTAATTATTTAGCCTGAAGACTAAATATTTAGTTTGGAAATTAAATGTGTAGTTTTGAAAATAAATACTTAGCTTGGAAACTAAATACAGTATTTAATTTACACCTAGTTTACTAACGAAATATTTTACTTGCAAGTATTTAGTTTGTAAACTACCTATTTATTTTTTTTATTTTTTTATTTTTTTATTTAGCTTGTAAATTAAGTATTTAGTTTGGAAATATGACATTTATAAATGTATGATTGCCATGGTGGAAATATGTTTTAAAAACTTTTTATATAAATAAACTTAAATACTGCTGTTCACTTTTGACTGTGTAAGTTTACAAACGGCACCCCATATACTTGTAGATATAGCACCCTCATGTCCGTATTGGAGTTAAACCTTTTCACATCTCTCTGAACTCTGAGTGTTATACCTTCTTGAAGCTCTCAAGGAGACAAGTGGTCACTATTTTTGTTAAATTATTTTGAATTATTGGACACCAATTAATCAGATTGAACTTTCTTTTTAATGTGTGTTAATTCAGAATTGATCAACAGTATACTTTTGTCATTTAATGATGATCTGTTACTTGCATGAGTTGACCTTCTGCTGGTATTCTTCATTACAAGTGTGCTCTGAATCTAAGGCATGAGTCAGGGTAAAAGCTGTTCACTTCCTTCTCTGTTTTGTCTTCAAGCTAGACATAACAGGCCAGTCCATCTGGCCGCTTATGTAAACAGTTTTCCTGTTGTCCGTCAGAGACTTTCTGCCTATGGGAATCAAAATTCCATCTCTTGTTTTGTTAAACCAGCCAATAGTTATTGAGGAGGTGGGGAGACCCCGCCTCCCATATAAAGTCCTACTTCCGTTTTGTACTTTGGTGTGGAAGGGGAGATCTTTCTCAACTTGGGTTCTTCTCCTCTGGAAAAGCTGGAAACGTTGGAGTCATATGCCAATTAGACCCACGTCTCAGCTGGAGTCACAGTAAAGCCTACTGTGTCTCAAAACACTCATTTCTGAAAGAATTTGTTTTCTGAAGTTTTATTTTGAAAATCAGTCAGTGCGCTTGACCTTTGTTTCCTGCCGAGGGAGGCGAGTTTCCTCGTATCGTGAATCGGCCACATACGCTGAAGTTTCAACTGGACGGCCGTTGGACAAACCCATCCACGTGTGTGTCCAGATACTTCTCCACTCTTATCTCCAAGAGACGAACCGTCAACAAGGTAACGAGTCGTGGTGTGTTTGAGCATGCAGGAGCCCAGCAGCTGCTCGTGTGGGAAAAGGTGTCATTCACCCAGTCTGGTTCAAAATAATCAACTTCGGTTAACTTAGCTTTCAATCTTCAATCTTCCTCCTATTTCTTCTTTTTCATAAGCCAGTTAATCTATCAAGTAAATGTGCCAACAGAAAAGTTCCTAACTGTCTGTTTGTTTTTAATTTGAATTCTTGTCAAAGTAGTTAGTGAATCAGAGCTAATATCGATACAAATGTTTAATGTACTTTTATGATTATTTCAATAAAAGGTCTATTTTCTGGTGGACCAACATAAATTGAAGTCTCTCGTGAAATTACATTTTTGTCTAGTCACAGTCAAAGCAATTTAATACCGGAAAAAGGGTGAACTCGCGAATGAATTTGGGTCAGATCAAGTCTGCTCCATCTTCTCTAAAATATAGGTAAGTCAGTAAACTGACCAATAAGTCCTATATTATTACAATAATGGTGACACGTAAGTCTTTATTCATTAGATTATTACATACTCTATTCAAGGTTTTGCTTATTATACCTTAGTTTAGAAGCTGGTGGACATTGTGCTAAAGAAGAATAGTAAGACAGCTGAAAGGAGGAAAGAAGTAGGCTATGGTCATAAGCCCCCCTCCCCCCAAAAAAAATCTTGGGTGGGCAGAGGGAGGAACTACCAGGATGGAAGGCAAGAGGAACACAGAGGAGAACAAGGAAGAACACAACGGCCAGAGGAAACACAAAGGGGCACGAGGAAGGACACAAGGACAAGAAACCAAAAACCAACAGGACGGACCTGGGAACTAAACACAAGGAAAATGCGGAACTAAACACAAGGAAACATCAGCAGGTCAGGTGGGCGGCCAGGAAACCATCTATCACTAGGAGGCAGGTCAGGTGGGTGGCCAGGAGACTGTCCATCACTAGGAGCCAGTCCAGGCATACGGCCAGGGGACCGTCCATCACTAGGAGCTAGTCCAGGTGGGCGGCCAGGAGACCGTCCATCACTAGGAACCAGTCCAGGCAGGTAGCCAATAGACCGTCCATCACTAGGAGCTAGTCCAGGCGGGTAGCCAGGAGACCGTCCATCACGAGGAGCTTCAACAGAGGGCGACAAGACCTTAGGACATCAGATGGTGTGGGAGGAGCCCTCCATGTCCCACCCAGAACAGGAAGCATGGGAGACGCCCTCCAGGGCCCTCCCGGAAACGGAAATGTGAGGAGCTCCCTCCTAGGACCCTTCATAACAGGAAACGTGAAGGGCTCCCTCCTGGGACCCCTCGGAACAGGAAATGTGAGGGGCTCCATCCTGGGACCCCTCAAAACAGGAAACATGAGGGGCTCCCTCCTAGGACACCTTGGAACAGGAAACTTGAGGGGCTTCCTTCTGGGACCCCTCGGAACCGGAAACGTGAGGGGCTCCCTCCTAGGACCCCTCGGAACAGGAAATGTGAAAGGCACCCTCTAAAGACGCTGAAGGAGCAGCGTCCTCTGGAGATGCTGAAGGAGCAGCATCCTCTGGAGATGCTGAAGGAGCAGCATCCTCTGGAGACACTGAAGGAGCGGCACCCTCTGGAGACGCTGAAGGAGTGGTGCCCTCTGGAGATGCTGAAGGAGCGGTGCCCTCTAGAGACGCTGAAGGAACGACGCCCTCTAAAGACACTGGGGCCACAGAAGACCTAGGAGACACTGGGGACACAAAAGACCTAGGAGACACTGGAGGCACAGAAGACCTAGGAGACACTGGGGACACTTGGGACAGTTGGGACATAGGATATACTTGGGACATAGGATATACTCAGGACACAGGAGACACTCGGGACATAGGAGGCACCTGGGACACAGGAGACACTTGGGACACAGGAGACACCTGGGACACAGGAGACACCTGGGACACAGGAGACACCTGGGACACAGGAGACACTTAGGACACAGGAGACACTTGGTACACAGGAGAAACTGGAGACATAGACTCAAGTGACATTGGAGACATAGACACTGGAGACACTAGAGACATGAACTCAAGAGACACTGGAGACATAGACACTGGAGAGGCACAAGGAGAGAGAATGTCCAAGAGGTCATGGTAATATGCCTTGAGAGTCTTTACCAAGATCAATGTTTGTGCCATGTCTGGGATCTGCTTCAGAATGGGTCTGGCTGTGATGAGGGTTTCAATCACGGAGAAAATATCTAGTCTACTGAGGGTCAGAGTCCATAGCAACGGCTTCAAAAAGTCCTAGGAGCTGCTGGTGAAAAATAGCGACCTCAGCTACATGTCCTACAGGCATGCGGGGGCTCAGACACTCCTCCCTCTGCGAAAATCTCTCCTGAGCCTTTGCAGAGCCCGTCTGACAGGCAGGTAGACAGGGGCTTTGGTACTCCCCCCCTGTGAAATTCTCCCTGGCTCTTCAGACAGCTTGCGGGGAGACACTGAAGGAGGGAGGGGCTGAACCTCGGAAATGTCCAACCTTTTGGTCCAACGATTCCTCCGGTGGGGGCGTGGACCGGGAACAAGAACAGGAATGAGCTACCACTCCTCTGGCATGGAGTCTTCGTTGGAGGTGGACCACAATGAACAAACTTCTGGAGGAGAGCAGGAAGAAGCCAACCCAGAAATGGCGTGGCTGTCTCCACTTCTTTCTCTCCTCCTCCACCATGAGTGGAGACAAGAGGATCTCTACCTCGGGGCTGTAGTGACTCCAGATGGGTTCGGTCTAGAACCCGCTCACTCGAATGACGGCTGCTTCCTCACAAGCTGGAGTCTATCCCATCAGCCGCCGGGTGGTCCTATTGGACCGGTTCTTCTGCCCGCTGGGTTCTCTTTGTGGTCGGGCCATTCTGTCAGCATCGGTACGTTTACTGAGCTGAACCCAATAGTTGCAGGCAGGCAGAACACAGAGAGACGAGGAGTTAGAAATAAATAAACGCTTTAATGATACAAAAATAAAGAGGCTGACAAGGCAACTTACTTACAAAAACCTAGGAATGCGAGGAGAACCATGAAACCAGGAGACAAGACCAAGGGAACACAGAAGATAACCCGACAAGAAACAACACAAGGACACTGACTTATATACGCACATACAGTAATTAAACAGAATCACAAACACCTGAACGCACTGACAGGGATACCAGAAGGGGTAGGGATGAGCACTGACCAGCAGAGGATGCCATCCTTACATGAATAGGGTTACATGTCAGTAATAATGCTAGATTCAACAGTGTATGAACATGCTGTACTCGCATCATGCCACGTGGAAGGTATCTATATTTTTTCTTTTCCATTCATCCATGTTTACGTAATTTTGTGTAAATCATAACCATCATCATTTATAAGATGCTAGTTAAAGGTGCTATGTGTAACTTTCTGTAGAGTGCAGAACTTAGAAATATTTTCAACTGGCAAAGCATTCTGATCCCTCCCCCTCAGAGCCATATATGGCTCTAATCCCCCTGGCCCTGCTGAAATTCAAATTCAAGCTCTGTTTTATTTGGCTGATTCAAATTCAAGCTCTATTTTTATTGGCTAATTACAAACTCTGTTTTTATTGGCTGGTTAATGGCGGGTCACTCTGTGTTTTTATAAATGCTGATAGAGAAGCAAGGGGACTATAGTTTTTTTCAGAGATTACTTTGTCTAACATCAGTCTGTCAGTAGATAGTGACAGAGTGAAGAAATATGTTAAAAATATATTGTTAGAAAAGTTACAGACTGCATTACAAAGTTACATAGTGCAGCTTTAACTAGCTCAAATATGATTAAATATAACTTGGTATTTTAAAAACAATCAAAGTTCCCGAACAACTTTTTTAGAGACACTATTTTAGATGAAGGTTTTAGGATGAGGGAGTGGTGGCGCAGAGGTTAGAGAAGGTGTGTCTGTGATCTGAAGATCGCTGGTTCAACTCCCAGTACTGACAACATCAAAATGTGTGTGGGAAAGGTAAAGCACCCACACCTGCCTCCACCCTCATTTATCCCCACTCTGGGGCGTTGAGCAAGACCCTTAACACCCACCACCCGCTCCCCGGGCACCCTAGATAGCAGCTCCATGCTCCATACAGAGGGTTGTGGTAGCTAAGTGGTCTGTGGTTGCATCAAGAAGGGAATAGGCTGTAAAAAATAATTGCCACGTCTTCGTGAGACTTACAGCCCTTTTCCACCGGTCGGCACGGGTAGGATATTACGTCATATGTGCGTCGCAGAGACCCCCTTTACGCCTTCCCCACCGGATATTCCGTGCTGTCCCGTGCCAGATTTTTGGTGTGGTTTCAGAGGGGTACCAACGCGTGCTCACCCGCTCCGGAAGGAGGAGTCTGTGTGGACTCGAGCTCTTTTCACGGAAGCGAGGGAAGCCATCACGGCAGGACTTTACATGATAAACACGGTAAAAACAATTATTTGTTTTTAAAATGATAGCAAAGATGGGTCTTCAGCTGAACGTGTCCTTAAAGGGGACCAAATGTAGGTCATATAATTTTTTGTGGTGTATCTATGGGCTTTCCAGACCATTTTCATTCAATTTTATACACAAAATAATGCTTATATAATAAAATATCCCCTTTATAATTCTGCCAAATTTCACTTACGTTCCAAACGACCGGTTTATGAATAATGAGGTCTGAAAGCCACGCCCTACAAAGATCTGTTTACATTAACTACGCCCTCTGTAACAGCCAGTATCTCTAATCTGTTGTTGTTTTAAAATTAGTTCTTTTTTATTACTCATTTGACTTACTGTTAGTGCTAGTAGCTTAAGATAACTTACCAAAAGCCCTCTGCGCGCGCCACCATTTGCAGCTCCTTTTTTTAGCATTAGCCCACCTCCGAGGCTAATGATAACTTTTCCTCCTCCGAGCAAGTACTTCTCCCTCCGAGCGGGCGGTGCTAGCTCCGCTCGTTGCATGCAGCGCTTTTGGGAGCGATCGCTGCTTCAGTCCACACACACACAAAGTTCACAGAGTGTCTCCAGTTAATTTATCCGCATGAGGCAACCTCTGACCGGACCCCCAGACCTCAAAAGCCAGTAGCTCCCAGCAACTCCCGCACGCAGATGGTGTCTTCGCCGGCGGTCTGCGAAACAAAAGGCTAAAAAAAAAAAAAAGATGCCGCGACCGGGAAGCGAACTCGGGTCTTTCGGGTGACGAGTCCAATTCACTACCTCTAGGCCAACCGGGCAGTTATGCAAAAAGCAGTCTTTCATCGTATAAGAAACAATCACAACCACCTACATTTAGAACGCTGAAGTTTTGATTAGATTTTGATGAAGTGAAAAGTATTCTTAAACTAAATAAGTTGCTAATATGAAAAATATATCAATCAGTGGTGCTTGTACGTTACAGACTGTCGCCCCGCGAGAGTGTGTGTGTGCACAGTTTCAACGAGACAGAGTTCAAACAAGGTAATAAAACATTGTGGTTTTACTCGATATGTGCTGCATGGCTGGAGCGGGGCAAACCCCTAGCCCCCCGGGGGCTAAATAAATGAATAAATAAATAAATAAATGACCGCCAGGTCAGCTCCTAAACCGCTAGGCAACCGTGACATCTTTTATACTCAAGTGGGTGGAGCATCACTAGGGGTTGCTAGGTGAGGGGCTGGACTCAGGTTTGAGGTGATTGGCTGTTCATTCATTCATTCAACCTTTATTTAGTCAGGTAAATCTTTTGAACCTCATGGGCTCATTTACGAAAGCGACCTGCTAAAACTAAAGAACAATGAACAGCAGTGGTAGAATTTCCTTAAACAATAAACAATAAACAAACAAACAATAAACAATAGAAAACAAAAGAGAGAAAAAAACAAAAGAAAGTTTTTTTTTTTTTTTTTTTAACAAAGTATCAAAAAACTAGCAAAACATTATAAGGTAGACGTATAAAATCAAAGACAGGAACAAATCTGCATTGGTTTTTGCCAGGATTCCAACAGATTCTGAAAACCATTTAGAGAAGTCAAGGTCGAGAGCTTCAGATCTTTTTGTAAGATATTCCATGAAGCAGGAGCAGAGTAGGAGAAGGCCCTTTTTCCAAGTTCAGTCCTCACTGATGGAACACTGAGGTATTGTGACGTCACAAAACGCAGGAAGTGTGAAACGAACCGTTTTTAATCACAGATAAATAAATCTACTTAGAGTAAATAAACCACTGGGTGCATTTTTTGGCACAAGGACTGTTTTATTATGAAGTAAATACCCAAAGTTGAGTAAAAAAACATTAAAAAGTGAATTTTGCATGTGTGGTCCCCTTTAATAAAATCACGTACTGCTCAAAACTGCTGGAATATAAAAAGTAGGATCGCCACGAGCAACGCGCATGGGCGGCTTTATGTCTTTAAAATGTAGCTCAATGAACAGATATAAAAATATATTTCATAGCTGACTTTATACCACGAGGGTTCCTGATTAACCATCCTTTAATAATGTCACGTAGTGATCAAATCTGCTGCATTTAAAGTAGGTTCGCTTTGACTTCTTCCAAACCTGTGCTTGCACAACGAAAATAAATTATAAAAATTTGAATATTAATTCAAATAACTCCAACAGGTTACAGTCAGTACATGAACATGTTGTGATCACACTATATTAGTTTGAAAAATATCTGCCGTGTGGTTTTTGATATAATTGATGATATGTGATACAAAGTACAAGGGAGAAAAATAATGGAGCTAGCTTGACACATTTATGTCTATAAAACATTGAATATTAATTCAAATAACTCCAACAGGTTACAGTCAGTACATGAACATGTTGTGATCACACTATATTAGTTTGAAAAATATCTGCCGTGTGGTTTTTGATATAATTGATGATATGTGATACAAAGTACAAGGGAGAAAAATAATGGAGCTAGCTTGACACATTTATGTCTATAAAACATTGAATATTAATTCAAATAACTCCAACAGGTTACAGTCAGTACATGAACATGTTGTGATCACACTATATTAGTTTGAAAAATATCTGCTGTGTGGTTTTTGATATAATTGATGATATGTGATACAAAGTACAAGGGAGAAAAATAATGGAGCTAGCTTGACACATTTATGTCTATAAAACATTGAATATTAATTCAAATAACTCCAACAGGTTACAGTCAGTACATGAACATGTTGTGATTACACTGTGTTGTTTAAAAAAAAAAAACAGTTTCTGGACTAAATTAATCACATTTTTCTTTTACAGTCAACAGAAGAAAATCACCAGAATTCAACAACCTCTGTGTCGTCTTCTGGAGGAAGCCGTGAGACACCAGATGGAAATTCGTTACTTCTGTTTGTCACTTCAAACTTTTCCTATTAAACGTTATATTTTCTTAAGTGGTGTTCTGGAACATTCAATTTCCTAAACTTATTTTACAATGTGAAGTGTGTATAGTGTTTAAATCCATACTGGAAGTTAAGAGAACTTTCCATTTGCATTTGACCTTTAAAGAATCATAAGATAAAGATTATTAGAATCTGCTCAACTGTTATTACGTTATAAATTATTTGGTTCTAGGATGAAGTCATACAAAAAAAGTCAAAAATTAAAATGGCCAAAGTCCTTTGGACAGTTTAAAGTTAAAGTTCACAGACCATCCATCTACCCATCATCATCCATCCATCATCTGCGCCCAGCATCAACTTTACCAGGGAGACACAGGTATCAACATCCACCCCTTCAGCTCCTCAAGGTGTTCACAGAGTGACCATCCATCCATCCATCCATCCATCATCTGCGCCCAGCAGCAACTTTACCAGGGAGACACACGCATCAACATCCACCGCCTTCAGCTCCTCAAGGTGTTCACAGAGTGACCATCCATCCATCCATCATCTGCGCCCAGCAGCATGCTTTTCCAGGGAAACACTGGCAGTTTCAAAGATCACAGTGTGATGTTTTAAATCAACTTTATTTATAAAGCACATTTTAAAAACCACAGGGTCAACCAAAGTGCTGTACAATAACATAAAAGACAAGTTAATTAAAAACTATAAAAAGCATACAAAAATAAATACATATACCAGTCTTACTGCAGGTGTGTTAACATGCCATAAAAGATAAGATCACGTGTTAAAAGCCAAGGAATAAATGTGTGTTTTTAAATAAGATTTAAAAAGTTTTGAGGACTGTCAGCAGCAACTGCTCAGCTGATCTGAGATCGGGGAGGGCAGGAAGGTTGAAGCAGCTCAGACAAATATGGTTTTGCAACTTTATCAAGCACCTTGTGCATAACTAAATAATAAAATATGTTTTTAATACATCTTTATTGTAAAAATACTAAATTGGAAAATACATGGGTTTAAAGAAGGCAACAAGGTAGGATTATGAATTGGGTTTAAAGATTACAGCTCATGAGGTACTCATTATAGCATGACATCTCTTTCACAACATTCTGTCAAAGCCTTTATTGTGTTCTTCTTCTAGTGGTGGCTACTAGTAAATAGCTTGAGGGAACACTACTGCCACCATGTGGTAAGACGAGTAGGATTCTGGACCCCGCCCACAGAAGGGGAACAAAAAATCTGTGGAAACAGAATATAGATGTGACCCGACCCGAACTGAGCCGATCTGAGCCGATCTGATCCGACCCGTGCCGACCGGTGGAAAAGGGGCATTAGTTCACTGTGACGACCCCTGAAGAAAGGAGCAGCCGAAAGAAAAAAAAGAAAAAAACATGAAGGTTTTAGGATGATCGGGGTCGAGCCCATGGTGAACATTTTTGGATTTTGCACATAAATATGACATCCATCTTCTTTTACCCGCTTCTTTCATTTTGGGTCACGGGGGTCGCCGGTGCCCATGTCCAACAATCACTGTGTGAGGGGCGGGGTACACCCTGGACAGGTCTCCAGTCCATCACAGGGACATAGAAACAAACGAGACAAACAAACATTCACTCTCTCACTCACATCTAGAGACAATTTACAGTTACCAATCAGACTAACATACGGTACATGTTTTTGGGCTGTGGGAGGAAACAGGAGTACCCACAGAAAACCCACGCATCCACGGAGAGAACATGCACACTCCACCCAGAAAGTCCCCTGGACCGTAATTTGAACCAGGGACCTGCTCGCTGAAAGGCAGCAGCTCTACCAGTTGTGCCACAATGATCTGTACCAGTTATTGTAAAGATCCAATTAGCCATTAGTGTGCATTCTTGGTGTTATAGTGCCCCTATAGGAAAAAGCTAAACAAATTTGGTGCAGTAACTCAGGATGTACTCCACTAACAGGAGTTAGAACTTTATTTTCAGAAATATTACAGTTTAGAAGATATTACTAAATTTGTGTTTAGATAGCTTGCTAAACCCTAGGCATATTTTACAGGGTTTTTTTTAAACTTTATTTTCCTTGGACATTTCTAATTCATAAGGTATGGTATACATTTTCTATGGGGAGTTTTGTCATGATCAAACTCAAAACAAAACAAAATGTCAAAAGTTTTTATTTTTCAAAATTTGCAATGTAGAAAAAAAAATTTTTAGGCCAAAATGGGTGTGGCCTATACATGTACCACGTTTATCAGTAATGTGTAGGGACTGTAGACAAATAAACCATTAAACTCTATAGGTGAAAATTTTGGAATACTTTTCTCTGATGTGCATGCAGGGCAAGATACTATCATGTACATATTATCTTAGTACTACTTGCAGTTGGGGTGCAGCATGTCTTTTATTTCCAGAAGAAAATAAATTTAAAAAATGCAGCAACAGTTTCAACAGGGTTCATGCTCTGCTGGATTTATGGAAATGCTGCAGCTTTGCAGCTGTTTCCCTGCCTCTATTGGCTTGGACTCCTAATTACTTTAAAAAAAACTGATCCGAATCTGTTTATTTTCAATTTTAATAACTAATTTGGCCTCCGACCGCTAGGTAGCGCTGTTGCGCTAATCCGCTTGTAGCGTTGCTAAATAATCTGTTAGCTTTACAGCGGATTGACTAAGTTTTATAATTCATAAGCGGATTTATTCTATTTTTATTTAAAATGCAGTACCGCTTATAACTAATTATCTATCAGTAAAAACGAAATAACGTATTTACGAGCAGCACCGGATGTGGTCCGTCACAAAAAAGCGTCCCCCTCAGTCACTTGGTGTGTGCTCTCTCTATAGCAGTTAGCAGCCAGTGTGTTACTCTGCAGCCTTATTGCTTGTTTTCGAAGAGTCAGACGAAGACTTTTTAACATGGAGGGTGAACTTATGGATGTTTCTCAGGGCCTACGCGACGCGTCTGGATTTAAAAATTGAATTTCGCCACATTAGCACTCTTCAAAATGGCGTCCGCGACAGCCAAAGAAGCCAGGATTTTACAACAAAACACGGTAAAACAATTATTTCTTTGCTGAGAAAAAATATATTTCATAGCTGACGTTATAGCACAAGTTTTTCTGAGCTTGAGAGTTTCACGAAATGGTCAAATCTGCTGGATTAAAAAAAGTAGTTCACCATTAGGACTCTTCAAGATGGCGTCCGCAGAGCAGCAAACTTACATACTCAGGGAATCACAAGGAACTCAGGAGACAGAGGCAACAGGAGACAATGCCAGGACAATGATAAACACAGAGATACAGACTTATTTTTGATTTGATGTTCATTCATTCATTTTAAAAGAACAATACAAAACAGTTTCATCAGATACAAGGATGAATAGACTTTTAGCTGAATGGATGGATGGATAGACAGTTAGCTGGATGGATGATCTTTAACAAGTTCTAAAATCATTAAAATTTAACCTCAGCTTGTGCCTCTGACCCAACAGAACCTCAGCAGCAGCAGAATCCTCTGTGGTTCTCTGACTTCATCAGTCTGCAGGACTTCATCAGTCTCTCTCCTGGTTCTGGAGGAGTTCTGACCCACTCTTCTTTCCATTGTTGCTTCAGTTCTTTGAGGTTTCTGCTCAGCTCTCTGAAGGTTTCAGGTTCAGGTTCTGGACTCTGACTGGGCCGTTGATTTGATTTGATTTGATGTTTATTCATTCATTTTAAAAGAACAATACAAAACAGTTTCATCAGATAGAAGAATACAAGTAGGATAAAATGAAAGGAGCAGAAAGAAGATGAAATCTTATTATATCTGCCCCTTATTTATTTCACAGTTTGTTCAACCAATGATAACCTTCAAACTACATCACAAAATGAATAAATCTACTAATTTATCTAACTGTAATACTGTACACAAACACACTAAGCTACATCATATATAGTTTTTGAGCAAGTCCTTTTCGACCTTTTTCTTAAATGTATACAACTCAAACAACTTACTGTATAACAGTTCATGCACCGCTAGTTGGCAGTGTAGTGCAAATATTGCATAACTTGCTGCTACCAATTGTTGAATTTAATTAGCGGATTAGAATTAGCTTCCCCTAATTTTCATAAGACATTAGTGCTTTTGAAATTGCGGACCTAAATAAATTAATTAGTGCTTTAGAAATAGCGGAACTAATTTTTGGATTAGCGTTGCCCACCACTGCTAATTTATAAATAGCTGACATCATTGCACTAGACTGCATGAAATATTATTTGAAGAAAAAAAAAAATCTAAGTATCCATAAAAATGCTATTCCTCTCTGAAGGTTACCCAATTTAAATCTTTTCACAAAGCCTGGCATTCAGTCATGCAACATAATAAGGTTCAGAGTAGAAACTAGTTCAGTCACCAGTTTTGAAAAGGGATAATCCCATTATCGCAGCAATCCTTAATTGGCTTTTTGCTCTGAAGTGTCTTAGCCTACAGTGTGTCCTCTCTACTGTCTTAACAATGTAATGCAGATTTATGCAAATGGGATCTACTTCTTAGAACACCCTGAGTTAAAGTCACTTAATTATCTTTTCCTGTACAGCATGTCAAAGCATCACAGTAAATAAAAGAATGTTTCAACAAGCGTAAGTAATGAAAGAGATGAAGAAATCTTAGAGAAAACCTGCATAAATGATGGAAAGATGGTAAAAGAGCAGGTTTTGTCAACACACACACACAATCAGAGATCATCAGATAGGTCGTGTCTGGACTCAGCTTTGTTGTAGATAGTGGCAAAAGAGCCAAGAGAAAGGGCGGATTGTACAACAACAACAACAACAATAATGACAACAACAACAGTACAACTATAATAATAATAACAACAACAACAGTATAACTATAATAATAATAACAGTATAACTATAACAATAATAATAATAATAATAATATTATTATTACAACAACAACAATAATAATACGGCAGGGAGTCTTTATGGATGGTGGCCTACAGAAACCATCTAATCAACAGCAAACTGTTTTTTTCCACTATGAGAGTTAGTGCTTGTGGGACTCCAGATTGTTTGTGGCTCCTCGGACTGAAGAAGTCCTTCGGATGAAAGATGAAAAGTCTATAAAAAAAAAGAAAGAAACCGTCCAGATGACCTGACTGAACATTTATGGATGGGGTTTGTATGTTTTCCCTGCACATGTGGGTTTTCTCTGGGCACTCTGGTTTTACAGAAACATGCATGTTGGGATGATTGGTAACTCTAGATTGTCTCTGGGTGTGAGAGAGTGAATGGTTGTTTGTCTCATTTGTCTCTATGTGTCCCTGTGATAAACTGGAGACCTGTCCAGGGTGTCCCCCCATCTCTCACAGAGTAACTTCTGAATGTGGGCACCAGTGACCCCCACATGCCAAAAAGGAAGAAGCAGGTAAATATAATGGATGGATGGATGGATATTATTATTATTATGACTCGTTTGAAGCAGTCATCGCCAAAGTGGTTCAAAATCCAGTTCAAAATACTCCTGTACGTCTACAAATCACTGAACAGCC
>JBBPBX010016879.1:25498-47533 GCA_038048925.1 Garcialebias charrua | reverse complement strand
GGTAATTTTTTGGAACAAAACGTGTGTCCTCACACATCTCTTCCTGCAAACATGATCTCTTTGCTCCCACACAAATATGCCAGCGGTAATGTAATCCGGCTGGCTGTTGCTGAGTGTTATGATTGACACAATCATTGGTTTATGCCAATATTGCCACACTCCTCCTTGTTTGTTTGCCTGACCTTCTGTCTTCCATATGGCTAGCATTGATTTGGTAACATGCCGTGATCCTCCTGACAGATTGACTGCTAATAGCAGTCTTGCTCATAACAAGCCTGCATTTTAATCCTTTAATGGGAGACATAAATTAGGCTGGTCTCACCCTCTCAGCCCGTAATGAGCTGGGAGTTGTGGGCGTTGTTGACCAACAGGTTCCTCGTATGGAGAGCCCTGAAGCTTTGGGAAATACACAAACACGTTCTCAAGGTGAAGTAAAGGTGAACATGGGTGGTGAGTCACCTGGAAACACAGCTGTGTTTGGGCCCAAAGATTAGCCTGCCGAGGGAATCCTCTCTCTTTAACAAGCAGCTCCCGTTTTAATTTGAGGAAGTGATCACAACCAGCCTGAAATATCCTCTCTGACACCTTGGTAGACTCTCACATCCAAGTGTTGTTAGCAAGGCGAAAATAGGACACGTAATCGCATTATGTTTGCAGCTGACACACTGAAGGGAGGATGTATGAATGCACAAGAAGATGGATAGACGCAAGCTTGCACGTTCAGCTTTAGAGTTTGTACCTGGCACTCCGTCTGCGCACTTCTGGCTTTTTGATCCTTTATATCATGGCTATTTTCAAAACGAGATGCCTTCACACTCCGAGTACGTACACACACTTCCGAAGTCCTTCAAAGAATGACATTTGATTGGGTCTTTTTGGGTGAGCTTGTTGCTTCATAAATAGAAGAACACCCTCAGAATACATAACAGAGAATAGATAGAACGCATTTCAATCCCACGGACCATAAATCTATCTGAAAAATGTAAAAAAAAAAAAATTGTCAGACTTTGTTTTTGTGCTCACACGTTACAGATGTGTCACTATGGTCGCCCAGCTCAAGAAGGTCCAATATTACATGCAGGGCTAAAATAACATGCCCACTCCAATTACCATGAAGTGATACACAGAGCCAGGGTGAAGAAATCAGGCAAAAAAGAACCAGCAGAGTAAAAAAAAAAAAAAAATAATAATATATAGTAAAGGAAGAGCAGAATGAGCCAGAGGGATGAGAGGGATTTATTCCAAAATGAAAAGACAGGACTATCGCACAGAGGGAAGAAAAGTGATGCAGAGAGAAGCAGCGGAGGTAGAGTGATGTGCCGGGTCCAAAACAGACAAAGCAGAACCAGGAGCCGCAGGGGAGCAGGGTGTCTGTCTGTCTGCCTGCCAGCAAGCTAGTGGGATATTCAGTCACTTATTCAGTGGGCCGACACCATGGCAGTGGCAAGGCAGCATAGAAGCAGAAGCTATTTGTTTGACACAGGAGGGCTACGTCCTCTCTGTCCAGAGTCGACAACTTACAAATAAGACTTTACTGACCCAAAGTAAGCCCTGTGCCCGATCAGAACTTCAACACTCAGGTTGTGCCTTTAGTGTTTCTGGTATTTTCCCCTTTTTTTGTTTTGTTCTTTACATGCCCTCTTTCTGCATGGTTTCTTACCATTTTTTCCCCTTTGACCACGTCTCCCATCTTGCTCATTGGCTTCCCGCATCCTCTCCTCTCTCCAGGGTAAGGTACAGTGTAGATGTTGGTGTTTATCAATAATGAAGAGACAAGAGGAGGAGGAGGAGGAAGAGGAGGAGGGAGCGCTGGTGCTTTCATTCGTACTCTGGAATGAATTATTCACTTGGTGGAGTGCAGTACCTCTGCATCATGTGTGCCTTTCTGTGACTTTCTGTCTTAATGTGGTTTTTGCTTTACCAGCGTGTTGCATGTGTGGAAATGTATTTTGTGTCACCATGACCACACACTTCATTTTGACTATGCTGCAAGTCACTTTAATCCCATATGAGTGGTTCACCCTTGGGTAGGCACATACTACCATAAATGATTTAACCATTGTTGTTGGGTGTAGGATTCTTCCCCCTGTTGCGATGTGTTGCAGCAACACAAACAAACCCATATTCTGTTGGAAAAAAAATTCTCCAGTTTTTCTGATTTAATTCCAGCTGCACGTTTGACCTTTTTGACCTGCAGTTTGCCTGTCCCAATATACACTCCTTTGACTGACAGTAGAAGATGGCTAACGTTAGACAAATCCAGAGAGCGCTGTGTGCTTTTGAGTGCTTAATTTCATGTCAGGACCCAACAGTTGAACTGTGTGGGGGTCATGTTTGTTCTGCTTTCATGCATAGTGTATGGGTTTGATCTCAGGACAAAATGGTCCCACGCATCTCTTTCCATGTGCTTTATTCAGCATTTCAACCACTATCTTTTTGAAACAGAGCAATTGACGTCCACCTGGTTGTGCATAGGACTGCATAGTTTATCAAGATTTTTGCACCGCTGCAATATCAATGTGCGCAGTATCAATATAACAAATGACTGCTATGAAATGGGTATATTTACTGTATTCCAAGAGCAAATCTTTCATGCTCTGCGTCTGGTTAATAAATTCAGTCAGATGAACGCTCAGAGCCCTTTTTGGACCACAACAGATTTAGATGAAAGTGGCCAAGAAAATAAAGCAGTACAGTATTTTGATAATTGATGAGTTTTTATCACATCTTGTTTTGTCCTTGCTTTATTCAATTTTTTTCATTCAATTTTATTTGATCAAGGACAGTACAATAAACAATGTTACATGTTAAAAACGAAGCAACCGTTGTCTTGCACAAAGGTTTTCTAGCCACAGGCTAATTTGCAAACCCAGTCCTTGGTTGGACTTTTCTATAAAAACAGCTAAAATAAAATTAAAATTTAATTAAGATTAAACAGTTCCCTATATAAAAACATCTAAAATAAAATTAAAATTTAATTAAGTTTAAATGGATTAAACAGTTCCCTCACACACACAGCTGTTCCTCTGTCCCCATGGGGTTCAGTGATCACAGATTTGGTTTTGTTTCAACCATTTTTTCACCTGTGAATTAAAAACTCTAAGATCAGTCAATGTTTTTATTGCTGATGGTAAACTGTTCCAGATATGAGGACCTTTAAATGAGAAGGAGCATTGACCAAATGATGTTTTGTATTTTGTAGGTTTACAGTCTCCATCAACTGCACCTCTTGTTGCAACTCCTGAGCTGCTGACTTTTAAAATCATTCTGCTCACCAGCTCAGGGACAAGACCATTAATACATTTAAAAGTTAATTTTAAACAAGAAAATTTTAAAAAATTGTCAAAGCTTAATAGGTTATATTTATCAAGTATTTTACAGTGGTGCCACTTCAATGGTTTTTGGTCTAGAACTTTCAGTGCTTGTGAGTACAACATCCTCATAGGTTTTAAAGCCGATTGAGTTGCTTGGCTCCAGACAGTGACACAGTATGAGAAATGAGACATAATCATGGCATGAAGGTACAACTGAGCAGATTTTCCACATAAACAAGATCTTATAAGACGAAAACAATTTATATTTGTCTTAATGGTTTTAAACATTTTCCTAATGTGAGCCTCAAAGTTAAGGTGGGAATCTAAAATGACACCCAGATATTTAAACTCTTCCACTTTTTGGATTTCTTTTTGATCAATCACAATTGAAAAGTTACAGACTTTACGCCGGATAGTGAAACACATTGAGACTGTTTTGTTGCAGTTCAGAGTCAAACAGTGATTCTTAAACCACTGAGACACTCCTTCCATCTTCCTATACAGTAATAATATTGCAGTTGTATGTTTTCTGACCTGCAGATTAATTCTTCACGCACATACTGTAGTGACAACAGGTTTTCAATGTATTGTGCAGCCCTAGCTAAAAGATTTGAAGTCTTGAAAAGGTTAGATAGACATTTCCTTAGAAATTTGTCAGAATTCCTCTTGGGTTTTTGTATTGCATTAAAGCTACTATATGTAATTTCTGGAACACGCTGGAACTTAGAAAAATTTTGAACAGAGACACGTTTCTGGTCCCTCCCCCTCAGAGCCATATATGGCTCTGCTCCCCCTCGCTGAAATTCAGCTCAGCTTCCTTTGCTCCGCCTCCACTTCATGTCCTGTCGCAGCCGCTGCAAATTTCTGTGTTTATATGTTAATAAAACGTTCTAAAAAATAAAATAAAAACATGGAGCGCTGGTCCAGCACACCAGAACACCAGGAAATCTGCAGAGCCTCGCGCAGCCACGTTGAACCCGAGTTTAATTCGCTCGTGACAAATTCATTCATTTCCTCATTTCAGTCATGGAGTCAGCGGAGGAGGAAGCGATCACTTGACTTTTGGCAAAAAAACAAAAGAAAAGTCCAGATCAGGGATGAAGAAGGGGAATTTAATACATTTGTGTCACATACAAAACAGTTTTGCATCGCTTTGCAATCCTTTGAACGAGAACGTGCGCGGCCGCTGCGGGCTGGGACAGGCGGGGGCGTGGGTTAGGAGCGTGAGAAGTGAGAAGCTCTGTTTTTATTGGCTGGTTAAAAACTGTTTTTATTGGCTGGTTAACGGCGGGTCACTGTGTTTTTTTAATGTTTTTAGAGAAGCAAGGGGAATATAGTTTTTTTTCGAGATTACTACTACTACTAATAATAATAATGAATTCAATTTATAACACACTTTTCATTAATGAAAATCTCAAAGTGCTACAAAGTGCAACAGAATTAAATGTCAATAAAACAAGTAATAAAACAAAATCAATAACAGTATCAAGATCAAAAGTAGAATCATGAGGAGGTAGAGTATGCTCGGTTGAAAATAAAGGTCTTCAAGCCGCTCTTAAAGTCAACCACAGACTGTGGGGCTCTCAGACAGATGTTACTTGTCTAACATCAGTCTGTCAAGAGATAGTGACAGAGTGAAGAAATGTGTTAAAAAAATATTGTTAGAAAAGTTACATATAGCAGCTTTAATACTCTTCGTTGAACTGGTAAATGCTTTAAAATATATATAAATTTATTTTTTTAACTCGACTCCTAAGGCATGTTTGTTTTTAAACAGGCAACTAAACAGGAGTACACATCCAGATGCACAAGTCTCTGTGCACACACTCACTAAATAAACACCCATATATATATATATATATATATATATATATATATATATATATATATCTATCTATCTATCTATCTATCTATCTATCTATCTATCTATCTATCTATCTATCTATCTATCTATCTATCTTATCTATCTATCTATCTATCTATCTATCTATCTATCTATCTATCTATCTATCTATCTATCTATCTATCTATCTATCTATCTATCTATCTATCTATCTATCTATCTATCTATCTATCTATCTATCNATATATATATATATATATATATATATATACATATATATATATATATATGTATATATATATATATATATATATATATATATATATATATATATATATATATATATATATATATATATATATATATATATATATATATATATATATATATATATATATATATATATATATATATATATATATATATATATATATATATATATATATATATATATATATATATATATATATATATATATATATATATATATATATATATATATATATATACCTACCTACCTACCTACCTCCTGGTGCAGATTTCTCCTCCAGCTGTTCATTTCTCTTTGGCACTTTGAAGCCTGTTCAAGTCTCCCAGTGTCCCTCCCTCTGAACTCCTCTTTCTCCTTCGCTCTCCTTCTGTCACATTCCATGCATTTCTGCTTCCCTTCCTCATTTCTGTTTGATTCTTCTCCTCTCTCCTCACTCGGTGTTTGGAGTCTGTTATCTGATATTTCATCATGTCACTGAACAAAGTGAAACGTAGGACTCCCTTCATTTTGCTTCACCGTCCCCTTCACCCCCCTCTGCTCCTGTTGCATCACAGACCCAAGTTTTACCTCCTGTCTACTTGCGTGCAACCTCTCTGTAATACAATCCCTTTTTTTTTTTTAATAAAAAAATCTGTTTTCTTCATTGTTCTGATGGGGACACTGGTGATGATTTGAGTCCCTGTCTCCTGTGGGAGCCTTGAAGTCTTTGAAGTGTGCCTCTTTTCTCAAACAAAGACGGTTTTGACTCAGTTGCTCCCTGGAAAAAACATACAGCATGAATACATTATGATGTGATGTCATCCGAGAAGTCCATATTGTGCAGTGGCCACTTCTAAATGTAGCCTTCCCATGCGTTATTGATTGGCCCCTCACAGAAAGCCCCCGTGGAGAGGTCAATGAGAAGACGAGACACATCTCAAGTCTTCATTTCCTGGTTTTATTCTTGGCCTGTCAAATTGCCTCGCCTGTCAAATTGAAGCTGCGCCCAGACTCTGCTCTCCTGCATATCAACTGTCCACATCTAAATGTGTACGAATATGAGCGTGTGTGCGTGCACCGTATGCACATTAATTTTCAATTGTTTTGTGTGTGAAAGTCAAGAGGAACCACTGATGTTTGATGGCAGTGGCAGACAGCAGGGTCAGTTTTGTGCTTTACTCCGCTGGTAGCGATTAGAAGAGCTCAGAAGTGGTTTAGACATGACGAGCAGCCTTTGCAGTTTCTGCTTTGTTAATAACGGATCGCAAAATTGCACAAAAACCAGGGCAGCTGGTAATGTTAACCCAAGTGACTGAAATCACACTTTTACATCGGCAGTGCAAGATTACATTTGACATTTTTGAGTTTTAAAGCTCACTTGGACTTGGATGAATAGCCAGCTCCAAAATTACCATCACAGAAAACTGTAATTTTACAGCATGTCAGGCAGTAAAGGAGGGAAGTATTGGAAGCCATGTGTGGAGGTCTAAAACTATAGCCTTTAGTGATGGAATTGAAACCGTTTATTATCTGAGTAAATGGCTTTCAGCGTTAATGGTAGTGTTAGCATCTATTAGTATCTGTGGTCACATAAAATTTAAAACCTTTTCAGACATAGACAAACTGGAAAAGGGGCTGCACTATTAATTAAATATTATTTGAAGCTCAAGGTTTGGTTTTAATTCATTAGAAATACTGATTAATGAAGAAACTGTTTAAAATGATGCACCTCTGCCTTGTTCAGCTTGATAACTTCGGCCCTAGAAGAAAATAAAAACTTAGATTTGTGAACGCTGCCTTGCATTTTTGTTTAAGCAAACTGTAGCATTATTTGTTAAAGCTCAGAGTATGTGATGGGAATGATACTTTGTTAATACAGGGAACCCCCGACCTACGAACGAGTTTGGGACCTAAGAACCGTTCGCAGCTCGATCCGTTCGTAGGTAGGGGGTGAAAATTATATTAAAAAAAAAAAATTATTCATTCATTCATTCATTCAACCTTTATTTATCATGCTAACGGAGCGCGCGCACACATTTAAGCATGTAAAGTAGTGTACTGTAATGTTAAACATTGCTATTCACATTTACAGAATAAATAAAAATATATTTTCTTACTTTGAGATGGTCAAAGCCGACATAGGTTGCCATGCGTTGATTGTTTTCGGGCCAAGCAGCGCGGGGGCCGGCAAGCCACCGCAGCTGCTCCAGACCTGTGTTAGCTAGCTGGCTAGCTTCTGCTAGCCAAGCCATGAGCTAGTGTTGGAGCGGCGGCGCGATCAATCTGCAGCTGCTGCTCCAGCCGCTGCTCCAGCCTGAGACGTCCACAGAGCTATTCCAGCTAGTAATTAATCCACATGATGCGATCCTGGTCACCAGTGTTCAAAAGGCCGGCTCCCGTGTTAGCTCCAGTGTTAGCTCTGGAGCTAGCCAGGCCGGAGGTGTAGCCAGGCCGGCCGGAGGTGTTCGCACGGCGGCCTGGCACGATCGGCGATAAATCCGCTGCTGCTTGAGACATCCACAAAGTTCACAGAGACGTTTCCAGCTAGTAATTAATCCATATGAAGCCATCCTGGTCACCAGTCTTCGTCCGGCTCTCGGCAGCTAACCTAAGATGGCGTCCGGTGTTCTACATTAATTTGTGACCGGAGACCCCAGTGACTGAACCTAAAATAGCGTCCGGTGTTCTACATTAATTTGTGACCGTGTAAACTGAAGACCTACTTCCTGTTGCCCAAGATTGCTCAAAAATTGCTCAAAAATGATCAGAAATGATCTTTTTTATCATAATTATTATTTATAAAGCCTTTAAAACAACCAGAGCTGCAACAAAGTGATGTACACATGAAATTAAGAACATTTAAACACAAAAAAAAAAAAAAAAAAAAATTTTTTTTTTTTTTTTTTTAAATTCATATTTTTATTAAATATGATATGTTCGTAGGTCCCGTGGTTCGCAGGTCGATGGGGTCGTAGGTCGGGGGTTACCTGTACCACACAAATCTTTAGCTCAAGACCTGTAAAGTGAATTAAGTTAGTCATTTTTGTTTGCCATGGTCACTTAAATTTTGCAGCCATTTTGAGTCTTCAAGTTAGTTTTAGATGCTCATTCAAAAATTACTTTTGAGAGTTTATTTCAAATGCATTATTTAGGCCCTGGAATAATTTGCTAACAAAGAAATGAAAACTCATTGAATCCTTTACAATATCACCACTTTTCAATTGTGGCAGGTTGTGATGGACTGAGTTGAAAACCAAGAAGAGTCACAGGAGGGATTAGAAAAATAGGGTTTTTATTTTAACCTCAAAAGATTGTTTTACAAAAATTGAATGCTGAGGTCATAAGAGGTCAAAGGAACAAAACTGAACTCAGGCAAAAAAATGTGAACAAACTGGCTGCACAAACAAACATAACTGACCTTTCAAAACAGTGACACACAATACTGGCTGATCAGACCATTAAGACACGAGGGGTAACTACAGAATACAATCACTAACTACAACAACACAGTACGGCTAAGTTTGATAATAAACACCAAAAATGGAAATTAAAAATATTAAACTTAATATAGAAATATTCACTTAAATACTAAAGCTGTTTTTTTGTTTTTTTTTAATAAAGATACAAGCTCCCCCTCTCCAGCAGGAAGTGGTGGTGCAGTCCAATCAGCTCCATGCATTTAAGTGCGCTAAGCCCTGGCCACCATCTTTTGTCTGGCAACTCCCAGAGGAAAGAACCGGTAAAAGAAACACGAATTAATCATTAGCACAAACAAAAATGAACCATGAGTTGATAAAAAAGTAAACTAAATGTGCGTGCTCACAGATATCTAAACCAATCAATAAACCTTTTATTATAAGCTAAAGTTTTGTTTGCATGAAAAATAAATAGTGCTTCTATACTGACTTTAGAGTGTGGCATGGATTTGGCCATCACACAGGTGATTAAACAAATCTGTCTATGCTCCGTTTATCAAAATATTGTGTGCACAACAGTTTTCACACACTTCGGACATTAAGGCATGTCGCACAAATACATCAGGAAACAGAATATCGTTAAATTGATCTGAAGATCAGTTACATGGGACTGAAGCGTTAACAGTAAAGCAGAAACATGGTTGCAGTTCAAAGGTCCACTGTAAATATATTTGTAGAGGAAGAGGGTCTGCAAAAACTCATTTGTAATGACTTTACCAGCACATTTGGGTGAGCTATTCTGAGTTAAGAGGCAGCCATCGAACAGGTAAAAAATAACATTTTTTTGTTTCTGTATTTTAGAACCTCTAAAATCACCTGCTTTATTGTGAAAGCTTTGACTGCTGCAGGATAATTTAAAGTTGGTAGATTGAAACCAGTCCCTTAGAAACCCTAAAAGCAAACGATTAAATCTAAAAATCCATCCTGAAAATGAAAAAGGAGCTAATAAAAGGGGCCAATATTTGTTCGTGTTGAAGGCAAACAGCTCCCTAACTGCTCCACACCCACAAAGAGGATTAAAGTGATCTCGATGAGAAGTATTAAAAGCATGAATAATCTAATTGGATTCTCTAAAGATTGGGCTTTATCTTGGTTCAATGTCTCTACAGGAAAAAAAGGCACGTTTTGACAACCGAGCTCGTTTAATTGTTGGTGCCAAAGCTTTTTCATGAACGAACGATTGTGAAAGACCAAAGTTTAATTCTAAATGGATCTTTAATAAATCATTTGTTTGTGCTAAGATTTGTAGAATATTAGTTCCGCAGGTTTCGACGTCTTTTTAGGCAATCAATTTAAATTGTGCTGCTCTGATGAACCAAAACAGCAAAACGTTTCTGTCTAAACAATAATTTAGGTTGCTTTTCACAAAATACAATAATAATGTTTGAATCGGCTGTTCTAGTTTCTCAAATACACACAATTGGACGTTGCAGCTTCTCAAAACTTCCCAATTTGGTAAAGCTTTCCTTCAGTGTCTGCTTCTATTCAAGGCTGGAGCAAAATGCACAGACACTGTTGTGTTGAACATAACCAGACTGCTGAACAAAGATGCGGCAAAATTATCTGATAAATCATCCCCTCTACTTTTCTCCATTCAAGGATTCTTTGTGCTCAGTCTGTTAAACATTAAACCGTTAGAAACTTGACGCATCTTGCAAAAAAAAAAAAAAAAATTTTTTTAAAGGTTGCAAATCATTTTCACTTTCCTGTAAGAGGAAGTTTATGTAGTTTGTGCTGCACTCCCAACTCCCCGTCTAAAAGTTATTACTGTTCAGGAGTGGGGTGAGTCCCTCAATAACAACGACAAGAAAATAATGGAAATAAATTCACACAAACCTTAGAGAATAACGACGACTCGGAATGAGACAGCTGTGTGCCGGAGAGGCCAGAGGAAGAAACCCACCCACATTCTTTCTCCTGCGCTCCGTCTCAGACACGCTCACACTCACAACACAATGGGCTGGTGGGAAGCAATCTCCAGGAGCGTGGAGAGTGGGGAAGCTCCATTGTCGGCCACCTGACAGAGCAAACCCAGCAGCTCGATGAAACGGCAGCGCCGCGGAGCTCTGAAGGCCGTTAGATATTTTTCGTTGATGGCCTGCGCTCCCTGTCCCCCATAATGCCGAGCTTTTCTCCTCCATTGTGGGGATCGGGCAGAGGACATGAATGCCATTAGGCGTTGCAGGCGGCGAGGCGGGCGGACACAGACTGATAAGCGTATGTTCGTTTTTATAAGCCACGACTGGCTCAAATGAGCTGCAGAGAAAATCAGGATTTTTTTTTCCTGATCTCTTGCTTCTTATTCATCAGTCACGCTGTTTCACTTGGTTTTCACTCTGTTCACATGCTCTAATTTTCACAAGGTTAGCTGTGACGTTTACAGTATTTTCTGGACTATAGGTCGCACCTTTATATAAGTCGCTTTGTCCAATTATCGTCAATAAATTGGAAAAAATCCATAAAAGGGTTGCCCCTTTATATAAGTCGCATCTATTATGCGTCACCGCTACGCGACACGTCAGCGCGTCATTTGCCCTGCTGAAAATGACGACCACAGAAGCATGCACGGAAGGACTTCAAAACAATTATTTGTCTGCTGAAAATTATAGCAAACATGTGTCTTAGCTTAACCGTTCCTTAATAAATTCACGTAATGGTCAAATCTGCTGGATTTAAAATTTTTCGCTTTGAAAAAGTACAAGGAAAAACAACGAAGCTAACCGCGACACATTTACGTCTATAAAACATCGAATTTTATCTCAAATAACTCCAACAGCTAACAGTTTGTAAATGTACATCTAGTGATTACTTTCTGTAAAAAAAAAAATCTGCTGTGTGGTTTATGAGCTATTTGCTCAAACGTACAAGAAAAAGTCAACGAAGCTAACCGCGACACATTTACGTCTATAAAACATCGAATTTTATCTCAAACATCTCATAAAGCTAATCAGTTGTAAATATCCATCTAGTGATTATGTTCTGTAAGTTTGATCAAAATCTGTCCTGTGGTTCTTGACCTATTTTGCTAACAAACACTGAGGTAACCGCTAACTATCTGAGCCAAAAATTGGTCTAAAAATATGGGAAAAAATCCATAAACAAGTCTCACCTCTTTATAAGTCGCAGGGCATGCAAACTAGGCAAAAAGGTGTGACTTATAGTCCGGAAAATACGGTACCTTGCTTCTCCACTAATTTGCTCTGTTTCTCTCCACCTGTACAGCCCCCTCCCGTCTACTGTCATCTAGACATTTTTAGTTGCCCCCTTGCATCTTCCTCATACGCTCACTCCTCCAAATTCTCCTCGTTTGTCCCTCAGCTGTCTCCTATTAACCTTGTTTAGAGCTCACACCTCCTCCTTTCTCTCAGCACATTCTCCTTTCGTTCCCTCTTTACATTCTCTATTCCTGGCACCACCTTCTGTTTGCACCCTTTCATCCCCACTTTCCTTGCACTTCTTCATCCCACCCTCCTCCTCTTGGTCTCTCATCCTCCCCATCACTTGAGCATTCCCAGGCTGTCTCTCGTCTCATCATTTCGTCCCGCCGTCCTTCCAGCACACTACCCCTCAGATTCATTTTCCTCTTCACAGACGAATGGTGGGAAAATATGGAAATGTCAGCGTGACCAGGCAGGAGATCAGAGAGGACTATGTTAATATGGCAGAGCTGTCATGATACCATTAGCATAATGTGTGTGTGTGTGTGTGTGTGTGCGTGCCCATCATGTGGGAGTTAAAGACATAATGATGGGTGACAGTACTTATGTTGCTGACATCTGACTACCTGAGAAAGTTCGAGTGTAGTTTTTGTGAGCATGTTCATTTGTTAGGTGTGTCCGTGTCTTCTCGTCACCTGCAGGCAGTTGAGCTTTTCTACTGTGGAGCAGTGGTAATACACAGTTTCTGTTCTCACCCTTCTCCCCTCTGATCCGTTTTCTTTGTTTTCTTTTTTTCTCCATCCCTCCCTGTGCCGCTGCTCTTTTCACTCTTACCCTTGAACTGTCTGTTATGCGTCAGTTCCCTTCGTTTCTGTCATTTTTCTGTTTAACAGAGCCAAATCTTTCTAAATATTTATACTGACAATTGTTGTTTCAAATGTGGCCTTGGCTCGCCAACCCCCCCTTATTTTTTCCCTTTTCTTCTTCTTCTGTCTGCTGATTTAATGACAGTTTGAGACTTCAGGATTGGGGTTTTGGGGTTATTTTGAAGGATGAAGCTGTGCTTGTCTCGAGTATAATATTCATTTCCCCGGGGGCTGTAAAAAGTCTTGAGGCCAGCCTGTCTTTCATCTGAGCTCTGACAGGAGCTGCTCTGTGTTGGCTCGTCTTTTATTGCATCTGAATGACGGACAACAAACCTGCCCGAGTCCTGCCCCCGCATCCCCGAACACATGTGGATGTTTGTGCATGTCACATTGCATACTTGTATGTGGACATGGGAGAAGCACAAGTTTTCTAAGAGACGCTGACCTTGAAGATGTCAAAGACTCTTCACAATCATCAGCAGTAATCAAGAATCTCTGTGACTTTTCATCCTCGTTTTTCTTTTTCTGGTACATCAATTTTTAACCAGATCGCATCTCCTTTTATTTTATTTTTTTTACAGATCAGTTCAGGTATACTGGCACAAAATCATGTCTAATCTTTACAAAATGCTTTTTTAAATTAAAGTGATAGTTCAGATCTTTTGAAGTGATGTTCTGTCAAAATGTAGAACAACTAATCTTACTTTCTGTAGACATTTTTTTTGAACAACCTCAGTTTGGAGAAATGGATGCAAGTCTTCATGCAGACTAGGCCAATGGCTAGCCACGTGAGAGCCCCTTTTTACAAATGTTCAGGCTTATAACGCAATCATACCAGTGAGAAAGATTTCTACTGATATAAGTGCTATGTGTTATCATTGCATGTTCCCATACAACGGCGAAATTGATTCTCTGCATTTAACCCATCGCATCTGGGATACACCCAGGTGGAGCAGTGGGCAGCTATTGAGCTCCCAGGGAGCAATTCGGGATTGGGTGTCTTGCTCAGACACCACGACATGTGGGAATGGCTGGGGATCAAACCTGGGACTTCCGGGTCCCGAGTCAGCTGCCCTACCTCTACCCCAAACCTCTACACTTTTGCATAATATCGTTTTAGTTTGCCATTTTCTCTTCCAAACATCTATATTGTTATATGAATGTGTGTTTTTCAATAAACCATATAAAACATGCCCTTTTTATTGTGTCGACGCGTTAGTGCCTGGACAAAGACTTGAGCCTCTTTCTTCATACTTCATCCTCTGACAGATGTCATGGCCGATAAGGTAATAACCATTGATAAATATTTGACAGAACGTCACTTAAAAAATGACTAGATTATCCTTTTAAGATGTTGACTTGCACAGAAATGTCCAGTCTTGTCTAAAGATAAATAAAATAAAAACTGCTTTTCACACCAAAGAGGCTCCGTGCGTCTCCCATAGGCTGATTAGTGGTTGTCCAGAGGTCTTTCTGTGGCTGCAAGGTGGTTGTAAATTGGGTTGGTCCTGTGAGAGCTGATGTTGTTCTAAGAATGTCTTGTTGTCTTCCAATTTGGCACTCAAGTCTTTCATTCATTCTTCCCTCATCTCTTCCTCCTCTATATTGATATTTCACATCTCTCCAGTGAAGAGAAGGCGGGGTGTTCATTACTTGTCAAATAAGAGAGACAGCTCTGCCCTTTGCTCGTAGACCTAGGTTTTGTGTGTGTGTGTGTGTGTGTGTGTGTGTGTGCGTTTCAGTTCTCTGGTTCTTTTGGTTTCAACACAACAGCTTTGTTTCATCACAAACGGGTAGAACTAGTTTTGCAGGCAACAATTTTCTCTAAGCTCCTCGCACCCGAACTCTTGCATGACATGCTTTATTCATTTCTATAATGTCCACATGTGTGTCCAGGTCCTCGGAGGTTAGAGGAAACCGTTTCACCTGAGGTGTTGTATGTCTTTAGTTTGTATGCAAACATGTTCTCATCATGAGCCACACAGTTTTACCTGCGAGACATTTAAAAGTTGTGTAACTGCAGATCATCTATTCTTACTTGAAACCGGTGCCATCTTGCTGACATGCACTATAATGTGTGCTTGCTTATTCATACAAGTAATTGCATTTTCACAGAGACCTGGATTACGCACACACGGACACGCTCGGGAGCAGATTGTCGTTCTGAAACTCCACGTTTGCGGCGTATTTCTCACGAACTAAGAAAAGCACATTTATTTTGACTGCTGTTGTGGAGGAATGTGTCGGCACAGCAAATGGCAGGAGAAGCTTAGCCCATCCTGATGATTTACGACCTATGTTCAGAAGTGGACTGGTTTTGTCTATTTTCTGCCTTTCTTTCCAGCCACTCCATCCCCACACACACAGTCGTGTAAAGATACCAGACTCTTGGCCTACTTGCCTGGGTTCACTAATGTTGTCCTTTGTTGTACCAGACACCTCCATACTGTCCTCATTTATCATCAGGTTTATTACCAACATGATTCTTTTTGCCCCCTTTCTCAGTTTTCTTCCCCTGTGAATGAAACGACTGTGGTTAATGTTTTTCTTTCCCTCCTTTTTTTGTTTTTTGTTCCCTGCAGGAACCTCGGGTCAAAGGGTGAAGGTAGAACCAGAGGTGTTGTCGTATCCAGGCCAGACGGTCAACCTGCGCTGTTCCTTTGCAGATGCCACTGGCGTACAGCTCACAATGGTCAGAAACACGTTCTCAAGTTGCATGTGCTTCCTCTGTTTATTCTCAGTCTATTTTTGTATTATCTGTAACACACTTGTGTGAAATCTAAATTGCGTTTGTGATATGAAATTTTCATGAAAATGTCTTTAATCAGAAACTTGCGGCTCAACATGCTGACTTGACTCGAGACGTTTTGTTGAAATTGCTTTGATGGTATGATTTGGTTTACGCCTTACGTAAACTACTAGATGGTTTGTCTGCTTTTCTGCAAAATAAATGATTAGGTTACAATTTGATTTAATTTCAAAGTGCAAATGTTCAATCACGCAGGTAGATGAGAACAATTTAACAGCAAACAAAGGAATCTCAGTACAGGTTTATACTTTTTTTTTTTGCAAATTAAACTTTAATTTTACAAATAATTGTCCATGGAAATCACCCTAAGGCAGGAAAGTTTTTTTTATTTTTTAAATTAAATGTAGGCTCAATGTTTTATTACACTAAACAAACAATACTTAGCTTCATTTTGCTTCAGGGGTTTGAAAATGTTAAAATGTGCTGCTGCTTGCTTGCATTATAATATGGTGAAAGTGAACAGCTGCTGTATGCTGAAGATTTTCTGTTATCCAGGTCATGATAAATCCAAAGAAAATGGTTACAAAAAACATCTAGACTTCTTGTCTGATGCTGATGATGTTTTGCTTCCCATCTGGGAGTTATCAATAAATACTGGTAAATAAAAAATCATAAAAAAAAATGTTTTTATTCATTTATTTTATTAATAAAGCCTCCCGGATGGGAAATGAAACCCCTTCAGCTTCAGAATAGAAGTCCAGATGTTTTGCTTTGTTTGCTTTTGCCCCTGTTTTTTTGGAACAACTCGGTGAACGGCTGAGAAAAAGAAACTCCTAGAAATGCTCACATCCATATTCATAGCTGCTCCGCTTAGTTGATTGTGATGCTGCGTGTGCTGCTCGTGGAATTTACTTTAAAATGCGTGTCTTAAAATGCTCCCCAGTGTTGCTTATCAGCAACATGATAAATGAGGCCGGTTATCTTTCTTAGCTACTTCATGCCTCCTGACTGCTGACCCTGTACGTGCTCCACCGCAGGTCACGTGGATATACGAGCCAAAGGACGGAGAACGGCAGAACATAGCTGTCTTTCACCCCAACTTCGATCCCAGCTACCCCGACTCGCCAGTGACTGGTAGAGTCAGCTTTACGCCCAGTCCTCCAAACATGAACACCCCTTCAATCCAGATCACTAATGTCAAACTGTCCGATGAGGGGAAGTACATCTGTGAATATGCAACCTACCCCAGTGGCAACGAGCAAGGCATCACTCAGCTGGTCATGTTAGGTAAGGCCCCAAAACAATGTTTGTGTGATGTGTTTAAAATATAGAATCAGAAAATGTTGAATTTTAATGAAAATGTGTTGAAAATGATGAATGTAATTGGAGAAGGAGCTGAAAATCAATGTGAAAAGAACTGAACACTATCAAATAAATAGCTACTGGTTGGCTAACATCAAAAAGCAGCATGAGGCTAGCCTAAAGGAGCAAAAAGATTAGCCAAAACCCCAAATATTTTTATTATTTCGATGTTTTTCTTAAGAGTGCCAAGGATGGATAAGATCATCAGAGGTACAGCCCAGGTTGAACTGGGAGATAAAGTTAGAGAGGCCAGACTGAGATGTTTATATGCCCCAGGGGAGTGGTGGCACAGAGGTTTGAGAAGATGGGCCTGTGATTGGATAGTTGCAGGTTCAACTCCCAGTACCATCAACATTAAAAATGTGGGTGGAAAAGGTGAAACACCCACACCTGCTTCTACCCTCATTTGCCCTACTCTGGGCCCCTGAGCAAGGCTCTTAACCACCACCACTTGCTCCCAAAAACAGGTCTCTCTTGAAAATGAGTTCTCATGACTCAATGAGACAACCTGGATAAATAAAGGGTAAATGGGAAAAAAAAAGGTTAGAGTAAAGATGTACAGTATGTCTGTTTAACTTTAATTACCCCCCACCAACTTGCATAGTTCACCCTGTGAGTGAGTCTACTTCAAGTGTTTGTAGTTTATCATAAATATCTGCAAAATTCAGTTCTACACGGTGTTTTAGCACAACAAGGTGTTGTGGCTGTTGGGATGAGCTAAACTTGATTATATTTAGAATCACACTGAGAAGTAACTGTACTGTGATAAATGCAATTTAATTAAAAATAAAATGTGAAAAAAAAATCAATGGCACTAACTACCGTACATGAGCTGAATGCAGTACATATAATTTCTGAATTACCGGTAAATCGTTTTAAGGGATAAATCTGTCAGTCTGGCAAATAAAAAATAAATAAATTATAATCTGCAAAGAACTTGGTACCATATTTTCCCGACTATAGGTCGCGGCTTTTTATCATTTTTTCATGGCCTGCAACCTATAGTCAGGTGCAACCTATTTATGGCTTTTTATAAAATAAGCTGATTTGTAATCATTTATTAACAAAAATTAAACTGAGACACACTCTTACAATAATGTCAGCTAACAAATATATTTTTTAGGTGTTTATCCTGCTAAAATTATTCATTTATTAAAGAAAAGTTCAGCTCAGACACATATTTGCTATAATTTTTATCAAACAATTAATTGTTTTTAAGTGTTAATCTTCTTAAAAGCCTTGCTGTGCGCTCCTGTGGAAGAGACATTTGCAGCAGAGCTAAACACGGTCCACATTTTGACGTAGGTGCGACCTATATTCAGGTGCGACCTATATATGGATTTTTCCAATTCTTTGGCAATAATTGGACAATGCGATCTATACTCAAGTGCGACCTATAGTCCGAAAAATACGGTACTTGTAAAGCTGTTGGAGCCAATACCGTTCCATCAATTACAACCTATGGGAATTTAAATAAAAACCACCAATAATGGCTAGATTAGCAATAAATTGGCTATGCTTTCTGTACGTAAAAAGTTTTTGAAGTCCATTAGGTTAAAAATATTTTAAAGAAAAAATGTAATCTTATTAAGTCTAGAGTATTAACTAAAATGCAACCCAAAACAATTTGAACAATTTTTTATTTTATTTTTTTTCAAAGAAAAATTAAACGTTCTTCTGAAGAAAGCCCTAATAAACATCTGTTAAATTTCCTGGGGATTAAAAAAAGTTATTCTGGCATTTTGTTGTTTACAGGATATTCATTCCATAGAATTAAAACAAATTACAGCTTTTATTAGGTTTAATAATAATAATAATAATAATCATTTTATTTAAAAGCGCCTTTCAGGACACACAGGTTTAAGTAGAGGAATTTAAAAAAAAATTGTAAATCAAATATGATCAGCAGGTTTTAGAATAAAACCATTAGAATAAACCTGATTGATTAATTTTTTTGGAAGTGTTTCATCCCTAAGCCACGCCCACTTTTGCCTATCATTACCACACAACACGTCAGGTTGTTGTCCTGACCAAGTGTTCAAGGTTTGGTAGAAATTAGCATTGCTGTTTTTAAGATGTAAAGCTTTTACTTTTTTAGCTCCCCCTAGAGTTGGGTTATTATAAAAGTCTGGCCACCTGTTCAAAAGAGGAAAGTGAACATATTATAAAGGATGTGTATTACTGTACAGGTACCCCTCGAGTTACGTCAGGGATTGGGACCTACGTGTGTGACTTAGGTCGATGTTGTCGTACCTCGCGGACCAAAAACACCTGCCTGTCGTAGGTCCGCGTTTCTGACATAGGTCGCGGCTATACCGCTAACGGAGCGCCGCACACATATTTAATGGCATGAGACTGAACAAGCAGACATACTAGGCCATAAACATGCACAGAACTGTACAGTAAATGAATACTGTACAATAAATAAAAAATATAATGTCTTACTTTGAGCTGGTCAAAGCCTGCCTTCGTCTTTTAGCATCAGCTCGCACCCGTCCGAGCTCCCCCAGCTTCCTTACGCTCCACACGCACACACGTGGTCAAAACTGTTTAAAAGAAGGACTGTTAGCTTCTTAACTTCATACATTTGGAGCCAGAAAAAAAAAAAACTTACTGAAAGCCGTTTCTCCGCGATGTCCTCCATCCAAAACAAGCTCGGCGTTAGCTACGGTTAGCAGCAATGGTTAGCATGTCAGTTCATTCAAAAAGGCTGTCGGCTTTGTATCTCCGCGTTAGCTCGGTGTCCCCCGACTGCCAGGCGGACATTTGCGGCGAGCTCCCGGCCGCAGATGGCCCCTCCGCGGCATGTCGGCTCGGTGTCTTCGCCTGTGTTTGCTGCTCTGTTAGCTGCTGTCGTTAGCATGTCGGGCGAAGTTGTTGGAGCCATCGCGGGGCGATCCGCGGCTGCTCAGGCATCGGCTTTGTATCTCCGCGTTAGCTCGGTGTCCCCCGACTGCCAGGCGGACATTTGCGGCGAGCTCCCGGCCGCAGATGGCCCCTCCGCGGCATGTCGGCTCGGTGTCTTCGCCTGTGTTTGCTGCTCTGTTAGCTGCTGTCGTTAGCATGTCGGGCGAAGTTGTTGGAGCCATCGCGGGGCGATCCGCGGCTGCTCCTCCGGGCCTGAGACGTCCACAGAGTTGACCGAGTGTTTCCAGCTAATTTATCCGTATGAGGCAACCCTGATCGGGCACACGGAGCCAGCTGACAGTAGCCTCTAGAGCTCCATTGACCGCAGTAGACAATTGTAAAATGGCGACCGGAAACGACCGGAAGTTGCGTAAATACGATCAAATTGTAATTAAAACGTAATATTAATAATTATACTTTATTTATAAAGCCATTTAAAACAACCACAGCTGCAACAAAGTGCTATACACATGAAATTAATAACATTAAAAAAAAATAATAATAATAATAATAATTTTTTTTTTTTTTTATCATATTTTTATTAAATATGATAAAATCGTAAGTCTGAGTTGCCGTAGGTCGCAGGTGACGTAGGTCGAGGGTTTGCTGTAATGCTGAACATGGCCCTTTTTATTTGATGCTAGCCGGCCTAAATATGAATAAACATGACTTTTATTGATGGAGGAAAACAACAAAACATAATAGATACCATAGGTTTCCATGCTCCGTGGTTGCATGGAAACACTGCTGCTTTTTCAACTGCATTCCGTTTCCTCCTCTGACTTAGATCCCTAAAAACAGAACGGTAAACCTACAAATCTACAATAAATCTATACCAAAGTTGTGCAGTTTAAAGCTAGGAACTCTGCGTGTCTTCAGCTACAGACTAGAAGTCCAGATGTTTCATCTACACCAACATGATACTGTAGTTATAATTATATCTGATCATATTGATACTAGCGTGTAAAGATACACGCTAGTATCAATACTTGAGTTTGTTCCTACTTTCAGTTCTTCCCTTTATTTTAGAAGTGGAAAATCTGTGCCTGAGTAGGCAGGAAGTGACGAGATCAAATATAAATGTTGAACAAAAGAAGCTTGGCAGATGATTTAATCGGCTCTGCACAACAACTTTCAGAATTGATACACACATGCTAACATGAGTAACATCCATATTTACATCTGTAAACACAGCGTGCTGCGTTTAATATCATATCTACGCGTGCACGTTGCTTTAGGACCATGAACTGTTCCCACTGGAGTCTGAAGGCAGTTGCATTTAAAAAGTATTTAGAACAATCACACAAAATAAATAATTAAATATTTCAGGGGAAAAAAGGAGTTGAACATTAAGACCTTCAGTGTGAACATAGCCATAGTCGAGCTCAAGTTTTATTGATGAACCAGATGTGGATAGCTCCAAATGTACATTTTTAATTAATGAAGAATTTTTTTTTGAAAAATGAAACGGTCAAAAATGTATATTTACACAACGGAATGAGTTTCTATTTAATCAGTGCAGAACAGAATGCTCTAATAAATCATTGTTTTCCTTCGTGAGTGTATTATCGCCTTTTTGTCAGGTACAAAGACTCGAAGCTCAGAATGATTCTCATCAACTTTTTCTTTACTGATGTGCTGCTTAAGCTTTTCAGACTTTCATGCATCCATCCACAGATTAACAAAAAATATGGGAAAAATTTGCCAACTGTCCTTATCTGTTTAATTTACTGTTCTTGCCAAAAATGTTTGGTCATGCTCATATTTCCAGCAGAGTTTCCAGACTCTCTCTGTATCTGTGCCAAGGCAGCTCTTTGTAGTTTTCTCCCCCCCACTTAATTTAAGTCTCCCATCTGGTTATAGCAAACACATTTACCTCCCAGGCAATGTAAGGTATCCATTTTGCTTTTTCCCCTTCCAGCCTGCTCTTACCTCAAAGGTAAAACGCAGATTAAAGGCATTTACAGTTTGGCCTAATTGCTACTGTAAGTGGTATCATCAGCCCCGTTTTGCTTTTAATGTTGAGGAGTCATTGGCCTTGCACCCCCAGCAAGTTCTTCCTTCATCTTCCTCTTGACTCATCATGCCTGCATGCCTCCCCTCAGGCAGC
>JBBPBX010016878.1:27817-42809 GCA_038048925.1 Garcialebias charrua | reverse complement strand
TATTTAAGATGAATCATCTTATTTTTGAGTCAGTAAAACTTCCACGAATAAAAAAAATAAAATAAAAAACTTCCAAAGACAAAAACATTTTGAACTTGTTTTTCTTCTTTTTGTAAAATCATATCTTTTTATCACCAGAACAGGTTTTTGTTCTGGGCTCATTATTTCACCTGATAAAGAGTTTTATAAAAATCTGCACTCGAGGATTTAACCGCAGGTTAGAGGTCGACTAAAAACTGACGGATTTTAAAGAAAAATGTTGTTATGAAATATTTCTACCAGGTGTCAGTGTCATTTTATCTTCTGAGAGAGAAACACTTAAAATAACTGATTGAAGAAAATAATTAGCAGCAGCTCCTAAAAGTGAGCACACAGATGAATCTGTTTCACATCTGTCCTAATCTGAGCCACTGTATGCCTGCAGGGAACTGGATTAGAGGAATTAGAGATGTGCGGCCCTCGGCTGCCAGAGGTTGAAGCCTCTGTCACATAGATCGATGTGCGCTCAGCCACTGTCAGCGCAGCTCGTTAACTGCTCCTCTGCACGGCTACAGATGCACACCGCCCCGTGGCGTCGTCTACGGCCTGGAGGTCACGGCCACGGGGCTTGTTTGTCACGTGACGGAAACAGACAACAATACGATGTGAGCGTCAAAGGTCCTCCAGCAGGGACGAAAGTGGGCGTGTCCATCGTTCAATCCTCGAGCGGAAAAGGTCACGGAAGAACATTTGTTTTATGATACTGAGTGATGCAACGATTAGCTCGTACAGTCTGGAGTATTTACAGCACAACAGAACTCCTGCTTTTAAAATATTACCAGGAATACTGTTGTCCAAATGAACAAAATTAATACAATTAGGAATATTTATTTATTTATAAAATGTGTTCATTTAAAAAAAAAAACACAATACAAAACAATCCCATAAACGAAAACGTACAAAATATTTTAAAAAAGGACAGCGGGTTTGGATGTTGTCAGTCCATAGAATGGGCGTTATCAACTGTTATCTTCCCCATTCGTAGTGGAGAATAGGTAACCTACCTACTAGCATGTTTAAAAGAACGTTATCAGCGTTATCATCGCTGTGAGTAGGCAGCGTGTTTCCATGAACCCGGAAGTGTTGCGTTTTTGTTTTTTTCAGCTTATGTGACAGTTTTCCTGAACCTAACCCTAAACCTAACCCAGTTACCCTTGTGCCTAAACCTAACCAAGACCCTAAACCTAACCAAGACCCTAAACCTAACCCAAGACATTTTACTCGAAAGTTTAACACTTTGCTAAAGACGGAGCCTGCTGTCATCGCTTGTAACGGTGACAACGTACCTTTAAACCGCCTAGTAGGTACAGTAGGGGCATGCTGAGCAATAGGGATGAGGTGATAACAAATGATAGGGGCCATTTCATTGACTGATAACATCTGAAGCAGGTGCAAATGAAAGGTAGCATAAAGGAGAAAAATCTTATTATATCTGCCTCTTTTTTTTAAACAATCAGTTCAAACAATAATAATCTTCCAATAACAGAACAAATTAATAACTCTTTCTAATTGTCTAACTAATACATACACAAAGCCCTTGCTGACGACCTGAACAGCTTCTATTGTAGATTTGAGAAGAAGACCGTCACACCTCCACAACCCACAGCAGCATCTAACATCACTCCTCCATCAACACCCCCTCTGTCTCTCCCTCCCCCCACCACTCAAGTTGCACTCCAGATATGTGAAGCTGATGTGAGCCGATTGTTCCAGAAACAAAAGATCAGAAAAGCACCAGGACCAGATGGTGTCTCACCTTCCTGCCTTAAGATCTGTGCTGAACAACTGGCTCCAATCTTCACAAATATATTCAACAAATCTCTGGAGCTGTGTGAAGTCCCTTCCTGCTTCAAACGCTCCACCATCATTCCAGTCCCCAAGAAAACCTCCATCACAGGACTAAATGACTACAGGCCCATCGCCCTAACATCTGTGGTCATGAAGTCCTTTGAACGGCTGGTCCTGACCCACCTGAAGGACATCACTGGACATCTGCTAGACCCCCTGCAGTTTGCCTACCGGGCAAATAGGTCAGTGGATGATGCAGTCAACATGGGACTGCATTTCATCCTGCAACATCTAGACCACCCGGGGACTTATGCAAGAATCCTGTTTCTTGATTTTAGTTCAGCATTTAACACTATTGTCCCAGACATTCTCTCCACCAAACTCTCCCAGCTCACTGTTTCTCCTGCCATGTGTCAGTGGATCACCAGCTTCCTAACAGGTAGGACGCAGCAGGTGCAGTTGGGGAAAATCATGTCCTCCTCACAGTCCATCAGCATTGGTGCCCCTCAGGGTTGTGTGCTCTCTCCACTGCTCTTCTCTCTATACACCAATGACTGCACCTCTAATGACCCGTCTGTTAAACTCCTGAAGTTCGCAGATGACACTACAGTCATTGGACTTATCAGTGATGACGACGAGTCTGCGTACCGACAGGAGGTGGAACAACTGATGTCCTGGTGCAGCCTGAACAAACTGGAGCTGAACACACTGAAGACAGTAGAGATGAGAGTGGACTTCAGGAGACACCCCCCAGAACTGCTGCCCCTCAAAATCTTCAACAGCCCCGTGTCTACGGTAGAGTCCTTCAGGTTCCTGGGAACCACCATCTCACATGACCTGAAGTGGGAGCACAACATCACCTCCATCCTCAAAAAGGCCCAGCAGAGACTGTACTTCCTACGCCAGTTGAGGAAGCTGGACCTGCCTCAGGAGCTGCTGATCCAGTTCTACACTGCAGTCATTGAGTCCATCCTGTGTACATCCATCACAGTCTGGTTTGGAGCAGCCACAAGGCAGGACAGGAACAGGCTGCAGCGAACAGTGAGGACAGCTGAGAAAGTCATTGGGGCTTCACTGCCCTCCATTCAGGACTTGTACCACGCAAGAACCAGGAAACGGGCTGGAAAAATCATCACAGACTCCACACACCCGGGTCACAACATGTTCCAACTTCTCCCGTCTGGCAGACGCTACAGATCTCTGTCCACTAAGACTGTCAGACACAAGAACAGTTTCTTCCCCCAGGCCATCACCATCATCAACAGCTGATCATCAGACATCCATCAGCGTGACCCCCAACCCATTCACAACCCCCATGTGATGTGAATCCTTATGTATTTTGTGTATTATTTGTACGTTTTTTTTTTAATGTAAAGTATCTGTATAGTTTTTAGCATTTTTAGAGAGACATTTTCTAGAGAGACACGAACAGCCGGAGACAAATTCCTTGTGTGTGTCAACATACTTGGCCAATAAACCTGATTCTGATTCTGATTCTGATTCTGATTAGGCTACTTCATATATATATATTTTAACAATTCATAGAATATCTTAAGCTTAAAGACTTTTCTTTTTAAGCGAGCCTACTCTGCCTCCACATGATTTTTCCTTTGATCTTAGTTAATATTATCATTGATTTTACTTGATTTTATCACTTGTTTTTATTTGATCTATGATTTTTGTTGCACTTTGTAGCACTTTGAGATTTCCGTTAATGAAAAGTACGTTATAAATTAAATTCATTATTATTATTATTATTATTATTATTATTATTATTATTATTATTATTATTATTATTATTATTATTATTATTATCTTAAATGTATGTAAAAAATATAAAAGTATTTTCTGTGAAAATACAGTGTGAATGTTTATTGCAGAAGAACTTGTTGAAAAACAGCTGAAAATAGCTAAAACATGCTGAAATGTAGCTGAAATGGAAGAACAAGCCTAAATTAGAAGAAAGAACACGTATTTGCTGAATTAGGTTTAAATAAGGAGACATGAGCACAGCAATTGGAATTAACAAAAATCTGAAATTGGTGGGAAAAATAGCTGAAAGGGCAGAAAGAAGCTTAAACTACCAAAAGGAAGTGGAGGGAGATGAAATGAGCTAAAAAAAAAAGTGGAATTAGCTGAAAAAAATGAATTTTGCACAAAACAGCTAATAGTAGCTGAAATAGCAACAAAAAAAACTGAAAGGTGCATAACAAGTTGAAATTAGCAGTAAAAGTTAGTTAGGTGGAAAGTGGCAGAAATTGCCATGAAAAACTTGAACTCATATGAGAACAGCTGAAATTAGCTAAAAATATTTTAAAAAGAAGCTGAAAAGGTAGAACAAGCTTAAATTAGCAGAAAAAGCAGAGAGAACACGTTTGATGGAACTTAGCAGAAATTATGACAAAAAGTGAAAATTATTTGTGAAAAAGCTGAAATTAGCAACAACAACAACAAAAAAACAGCTGAAATAGCAGAAAGAAGCTGAAAGGAGAACACTACAGCTGAAATTAGCGGTTTGTTTTTTTGCAGCAGGAAGCTGAAAGAATCTGAAGCAGAACAAAATGTGAAAGGAGCAGTAAAAGGTTGTAACAGATCTAAAGAGTTGAAAGATGGAAAATGAACTCAATTTAATTTCTGAGGAAAATAAATGTCAGAAAAGGCTAAATATTTCCAAAAGCTAAAGTTGCACCAATACCAAAAGTCACAGCAGAACTACTGCTTTAAAAATATTAGCAGGAATACTGTTGTCCATATGAAAAAATAAAAAATTAAATTAGGAACATCTTAAATTCATGTTAAAAAAAGTATTTTCTGTGAAAATAGAGTGTGAATGCTTATTGCAGAAGAACTTGTTGAAAAACAGCTGAAAATAGCTAAAACATGCTGAAATGTAGCTGAAATGGAAGAACAAGCCTAAGTTAGAAGAAAGAACACGTATTTGCTGAATTTGGTTTAAATAAGCAGAAATGAGCACAGCAATTAGGAAATTAACAAAAATCTGAAATTAGTGGGGAAAATAGCTGAAAAGGTAGAAAGAAGCTTAAACTACCAAAAGGAAGTGGAGGGAGATGAAATGAGCTTTAAAAAAGTGGGATTAGCTGAAAAAGGTAAATTTTGCACAAAACAGCTAATAGTAGCTGAAATAGCAAAAAAAAAAAAAGCTGAAAGGTGCATAACAAGCTGAAATTAGCAGAAAAAGTTAATTAGGTGGAAAGTAGCAAAAATAGCCATGAAAAAATTGGACTCATCTGAGAACAGCTGAAATTAGCTAAAAATTGTTTTAAAAAGAAGCTGAAAAGGTAAAACAAGCTTAAATTAGCAGAAAAAGCAGAAAGAACATTTGCTTGAACTTAGCAGAAATTAGGACAAAAAAGTGGAAATTATTTAGGGGAAAAAAGCTGAAATTAGCAACAACAACAAAAAACAGCTGAAAAGTAGCTGAAATAGCAGAAAGAAGCTGAAAGGAGAACACTACAGCTGAAATTAGCTGTTGTTTTTAATTTTAATTCTATTTTTCTTATTTTATTTGCAGCAGGAAGCTGAAAGAAGCTGAAGCAGAACAAAATGTGAAAGGAGCAGTAAAAGGTTGTAACAGATCTAAAGATCTGAAGCATGTAAAATGAACTCTATTTAATTTCTGAGGAAAAAAAAAGTCAGAAATGGCTAAATATTTCCAAAAGCTAAAGTTGCACCAATACCAAAAGTCGTAGCAGGATTGTCCTGAAAGAGGCGAACGTTTTGATTTATGATTTGCTGAAATAGATGAAAACTGCAGGATGAGAATTAAGCTGAAAAACGTACAGAAGAAAACTGGATCACAGTGAGTGATTCATAAACGTTCAGAGAATAAACTGGTCTCTGCATTTATCACTTTTAAGATGGACTACTGTAAATTTTTATTATCAGGATGTCCTAAAAGTTCACTAAAATGTCTTCAGTTGACCCAAAAAAAGACGTCCGCCCATCCATCCTGAGCCCGGTTCTGGTTCTGTTGGAGGTTTCACCCCGGTTAGAAGAAGTTGTTCTTTCCACTGTCGCCAAATTGCTGCCCAGGATGACACTCCTGGTTTCTCTGGACAGAAACATTTTCTAATTAGTCCAATAATTCTCAGTCGGGTCATCTGGACAGTTTATTTTCTTATAGAAACGTTTCACCCTCCATCCAGAGGGCTTCATCAGTCAGAGGAGTTCCAACAAACTGTTTCCCCCACCAAGCAGTAAACACTTTAAGTGGACCAACCAGTTTGCTGGAGCCAAGATGGTTTCTTTCTCACATTTTCTAATTAGTTTTTCACAACGGACTGTTTGTGCATGTTTGATTAAACTGGTTTTGTTTTTAGTTCTGTAGTGGCCTGGGATGACTTTTTGTTGGTTTATAAATTAACCAAACTGGATTTATCAGTACATCCTCCACATTAAGTTTTTTTTTTTTTGTTGGTATCAAACTAAACGTGTCCAAAATAACTGAACAGAGAGAACTTGTTGGATAAAGTTTTATTCTAAACACCGACTGAATCCTCTGTTTGTGGGCGTCCCGCAGGGCTCTGCAGTCCAAACTAAGGACGTGTGTGTGGATCCACCAGGATTATTTTAAGATGCATCACATTTAGTAGTGTGTGTGTGTGTGTGTGTGTTCAGTGTATTATGGTGGTGTGAAAACACGCTGTGTGAGATGCCCGTCTTTAATTAGCAGCGTTTTCATTTCTTCACACCTTTCTGAGCTGAATATGTTCAAAAAGAAGAAAATTGTTGGATTCTCTTGTCCAAACCGCCTCTACCAGAACCGATCACTATAAATACGACACTGTCCTGCAGGACCAGGAATGAACTCGCTGTAACGAGAGTCTGAAAGATGTAAAGGCAGAAATCTTTACAAGTGAACACATGATGAAAAGCGCAGGACAGAACGACTCGAACATCCAGAGCTGAAGGTTAGAGGCTTCTGGTTCAAATCACTTAATGCTCAAAGTAGACGAGAGAAGATCGTTAGAGCTTTTAATAATGAGCCTGGGGGGCGTCTCTATAATTATTTCTGTTCAGCTGCAGATACACTTCTTAATTTCAGCCTGGCAGGGTGTAATAAACCACTCAAAGATACGAGGCTTTGTGAGGACGTGGAAGTAAAACTCTGTTATGTCAGCGATTTGCCCCGTGGAGACTTTGTAAAAACACTGAATAAAAAGGGGCCTTGGACGACTCCGAGAGGCACCCCGGAGCAGGAGGAAGTTTCCGGCAGAACAGAAAATGTCTTTATATATGAATTATGAATAGGAAGCAGCGATTTCTGAGACTTTCTGTTTGGACTGAACAGCCATCAGAAAAAAATTCTCTGAACAACAAGAGAGTAAAATATTTGACATTTATCATTTTTTTATTTTCATTTCAGACAGAATTTCCTCACAATTCAAAAAAAAAAAAAATCCTGAAGAATCTTTGAAGGGTGTCAGTAAAGCTCTTGAACGTTCAACTGTCATCTCCTCCAATGCAATTATCAGAGACGCCATCCATCCATCCATCCATCCATCCATCCATCCATCCATCCATCCATCCATCTCCACCCAGAAAGGTCCCCAGCTGGGGTTTGAACCAACAAACTTCCTGTTGAGAGGCAACAGCTCTACTGCACCACCGTGCAGACAAATCTGATACTTCCTTTGTAAAAATAATAATAATAATAAAAAAGTGACATTTTGAGGTTGGAATTGTAGAAAGACCGCAAAGAGAATCAAAACCAAAGTAGTTATTAAAGTTCTCCTCTCTAGGGTCGCCATGGTAACCACACACCTGTGCCTGACTCTCGCTGACAGCACCTTTAATGAGACAGAAAGACAGAAAGGCCAACTAGAAAACAATCCTTAACCAAACAGTCACTGAGTTAAAATAATGTTTAAAGAATCTAAACTTTGAGTCTATTTGTTACGTTCAGTGTTAACACGTCAGGGTTTTTACAGTGTTTAATGTTGAAGATGTAACCAATTTAAATATTCTTCCTTTGTAGCTTTCAAGAGAAAAAGTCAAAGCTTTGATAGAGTGAAAGTTTATGAAGTTGGTGTGATCTCACTCTGCACCGACCCCCCCAAGAGATATTTTGATGTATAAAGAGTATAACCTCTGTTAAATTAAAAATATATATATATATTAGAAATAATTGGTAAATAGTTAAAAAGTGGTTCTACTCTGAGTCTCTCCTGATAGCTGAACTTCTCACCCTGTCTCTAAAGGAGAGTCCAGGTACCCTGCAGAGGAAACTCATTTCAACCTCCTGGATCCACAATCTCATTCTTTCAGTCTCTACCAGAGTTCATGACCAGAGGAGAGGAACATAGACCGACCAGTAAACAGAGAGCTTTGTCTTACAGATCAGCTCCCTCTTCATCACAAAGGACCGGCACAGAGTCTGCAGTACTGCAGACACTGCACCAATCCATCTGTGAATCTCACGCTCCATTCTTCCCTCACTCATGAACAAAACCCAGAGATACTTGAACTCCTCCACTGGAGGCAGAACCTCAACCCTCGACCCGACCGTGTTTCAACATATATTTTGTCCAAAGTTTTTTCTAACGTTGTAGAAACAGAAGAATAAAGGGTGCTTGAGTGCTTAAGCATTGGCATCCTTATTTAAAAGCTTCATTAACAGAACGTAGAGTAAAAGATTTGTGCTTCTTTAAAGACTGACTGCTGGCTTCATTACTGCAGACATCACAGGGATATTTTATTTTCCTGAATTTGTGACAAGTTGTGGTAGCAACACCCTGTAAATCAGAGCAGCTGTTGAATCCAGCTCGTTCTGGAAACAGACTGGCAGCTGAAGGAAAACGCTCAGGCCAGATTGCTGCCATCTCCTTCCTCGCCCCTCCTCTCCACCGCCTGTCCTTAACTCTATTAACCCGAGCAATTTGCATGGACCGTTCTATTAGTTAGCTGGACAGCAGAGCTGGTGGAGAGGAGCGGAGGTGCACATCGGGTACCTGGCCATCGGATGATGACATCACCGCTGAGAATCCAGCAGCTTCATTTCCTCCGCTGTCATTTTTCTGCCTCCTTCCCACACAGAAATGAAACTGTCAGTCTGGGATCCCAGCGGATCCATCTTCTCCTTCCTTTTGGTCTTTCTCTCGGTCTCTTTCCTCCTCATTACCTTTTCATTATTCATCCCCATCTTTCTGGTTCTCCCGGAAACTCAGTTTCCTTCAGTCCCATTTTTATAACCTGCAAGAGTTTCTCTCTGAAGGATAAACATCGACTCTCTGCTCATCCGTGGGTTATTAATCTAACAGCTTGATCTAAATGCTCAATATTTACCTTTTAATTAAGTTTATAGCTCCATTTTGCAAAATGTCTACACAAAAGCTTTACTACAGATAGAAATTGCATTTCCTGCAAAAATGAAGTGTGAATGTTTTTTGCAGGAGAATTTGCTGAAAAAGAGCAAGCATGTATAGCTGAAATGGAAGAACAAGCCTAAATTAGCAGAAGAAAGAAGAAAGAACACATCTTTCCTGAAGTAGGTTTAAATAAGCAGAAATTAGCACAAAAATAGGAAATCAGTTTTTAAAAAGGTTTAAATTAGCAAAATGACAGCTGAAAAGTAGCTGAAGAGGCAGAAAGAAGCTTAAACTACCAAAAGGAAGCGGAAAAAGTTTAAATAAACAATAAATATATAAATAAATAAATAAATAAATAAATAAATAAATAAATAAATAAATAAATAAAAATAAAGTGTGATTAGCTGAAAATTTTTAAATTTGCACAAATGGCTAAATAGTAGCTGAAAAAGATTAAACTAACAGGAAAAAAAGGAGCCTTTAAAACCTGAACCCCACACTCTCTGCTCTTTGAATTAAGAAAGCTCCTCGGATGAAGAGCGAAACGTCTTCTGTTACAAATAAAGTCCAGTTGTTTTTGTATTGAACGTTTTTTGATTTTATCATGTCCTGGATGACTGAGAATCTTCACCAGCATGTAGCCTAAAGGAGCATAACAAGCTGAAATTAGCATAAAGAAGCTAATCAGGCTAAAAGTAGCAGACATGCACAGAAAACTAATTTATCTGAAAACAGCTGAAATTAGCTACAAGGTAAAACTATTCGAAAAATGTAGCTAAAAGATTAGAACAAGCTTAATTTAGCAGAAGAAAGCTGAAAATGTGTGTGTTGAATGAAATTAGCACACAAAAACAGCTGAAAAGTAGCTTAAAAAGCTGAAAGAAGCTGAAATCACAGGAAAAGAAGTGGAGAGAGCACGTTTTTGCTGAATTAGGCTGAAAAAAATTAAATGAGTGCAAAAAATGTGGAATTAGCTGAAAAAGCTTAAATTAACGCAAAACAGTTATGTAGTAGCTGCAATAGTATGAAAAAGCTGAAACTTGCAGAAATCAGCTGAAAGGAGCATAACAAGCTGAAATTAGCAGAAACAAGTTTGAAGAAACACAAAAACTTTAGCAGACAGAATCTGAAAAGAGCACAAAACAGCTGAAAAAACCTGCTGAAATAAGCTGAAAATAGCTGAAAAAACGTTTGTTTGTACAAAAAAGCTGAAAGAAACTGAAGCCGAGCAAAATGTGAAAGGAGCAGTAAAAGGTTGTAAACACATCTAAATATTTAAAGGATGTAAAATGAGCTCTATTAATTTTTTGTCAGGAAAAAATGTCAGAAAAGGCTAAATATTTCAAAAAGCTAAAGTTGCACTAACACCAAAAGTCACAGCAGGATTTTGTCCTGAAAGAGCCGAACGTTTTGATTTATGATTTGTTGAAATAGATGAAAACTGTAGGATGAGAAATGCACCGAAAAATGTCCAGAAGAAAAATGAATCAGAACAGAGTGAACACTTCATGAACATTCAGGCAGAAACAGTATTTCTGTGGTATTTCAGTTTACTGTACTACAGCGGATTTAATCTCCAGTCGTATGTCACTAAATTCAAAGCAGTGATGCAGTTTATTCCTTCAGCTGACGTTTTCCATCTTTTAATCCAGACTAAACAAAGTTGTGTTAATGACTGCACCTAAACAAATGGGATTCACCCACACTCCAGTTCCACCTGGATGGGATTAGAGTTACAGAAAAACATCTGATGAAACACAGAGCATCTGTCACTGAAACTAGAAATGTCACTTGTGTCTCATCACGCAGGAATTTAAAGAAATCTAACCATTCCAAGGTGTGAGTTCTTGAAGTGACTCTATTCAATCCAGTTTATTTCTATAGCACCAAACAGAAACATTCACTGGTCCAGGGTCGTGGCTGCTCGAGGTCTGCTGGAGGACCACTAACAGGAAGGAGCTAGTCTCACAACAACCTGCTGCTCTGTTTGCAGGAGTGACCAGCAACATCGCTGCTCGTTTATAAAACCCACTAATGTCTCCTCCACAGACTCTTTGAATTGTCTCAGCTCAGATTTCTGCCAAAAGCTTCAGACAAACAAATAAATAAGTGCATCCTGTCAACACGGTGGGTAAACCATGTTTTCAGCGGTGGGCACAGACCGCTAGAGAGCGCTAAAGTGCTAATCAGCTTACAGTGGACCTAAATTATTTGTCAGCGTTTTTGTGGTTTGACTAACTTTTATAATTCATAAGCGGATTTGTGCTATTTTTATTTAAAATGCAGTACCGCTAATAACTAATTATATATCAGTAAAAACGAATTATTTACAGGCTCTTATGCTGGCTCCTTGGCCGATTGTTTCACCTTTTCCCCCTTGCTCCCTCACCGTAAAGAGCAGAGAGGAGGGAGAACAGACTCAGATCTACCATGTAGGCAAATTATGCCGTTGCTTGGGGCCCCAAATCAGCAAGAGCTCCGGCCTCGCCCCGTCCCGGCCAGTCACCTACATCACTAACATTGCTGCTCCTCTTAACAGTCACGGGCCCGCCCGCGGTACCGTTTGAGTCTAAACTGCATGTGTTAGATCGTGATTTCCCAAATATGGCAGCTTTGGAAGTTTTTACGCTTTAAAAGTGTTCCATAGGCTGTCTGCTTTTGATTGACACCAATTTTGACCAACTGGGTGAAACTTTTCAGTTTCTAGAGCCAATCAAATCCCACAGACCCACCAAGCAAATATACACCCTCCCCCTGTTCTCCCCCACGTGGGTCTTGGCCAATCAAATGAGAGCTAATTTTGACATCACAATCTTGTAGCCAATCAAATTGCCTTTTGATAGACATGTGACATGCCATGCTTTGACCTACTTCAAAGCTCTCAAATTCATTGCGCCACCATTACCTGCAGCTGCGCTCCTCCTGCGTCAAACGGTAAGGTGCGTGTTTGTTGACTTTTACGCATGGTTTTTCTGACTTTGATCACTCTTTAGCCATGGATAAATGCCATGGAAACATGAAATAAAAGCTTTAGAGCTTGATTTTCAAGGAAAAAGTGAATGATCTCTCATGAAGCTCTCTTGTCCCCTGTGTGTGTGCGCTTGTGTGTGTGGCGCGGCGGGGGTGCGGGTGGGGGTGCGGGGGTGTCTGGAGACTGCTGGAGGGTCCCCTGTGGTGTAATTGTTCCTTTGTGAGGCTAATGTGTGTTATCTGAGGCTTATCTTTGGGTGTTGGGACTGCAGTTGTCCCTCTGGGGTGAAATATCTCCTCTTGTGAGTTACAGTATACAGGTAGTCCCCGAGCTACGAGCGGCCTGCTGTCATGTTACTGTATTTCTATCAGCTTGAGAGTAAATATATGAATGGAACAGATGTAAGCTTTGAATAGACAGTCATCCTGAAGTATGTTGAAGTATAGAAAAGTATTCAGACATTTCAAGTTTGCATAATACAGGTGTTACACAGCATGGCACAGTTTTGGGCATGTACTGGATTTACAGAATTCCGCCTGGACCTGCACATACAAAAACAGGCACAGAATCCTCAATTTTTATGCTATTGACTTCAAATTTGAAACTGTATTAGTAAATACTTCAGCCTTTGGGCTCATATGAAATTCAAATCACTATCTTGTTGTATCAGTGTGCAGGTGCTTGACACATATAAATATTTTCAGGCGAGGCAAGAAAAACGCTTTATTTCTGTGTGCTCTCACTTCAATGAATACAAAATAATAACAGATACAACAAATATGACTGCTGAAACAAAAAATTCAAAGTGTTATCTTTACAAAGACACCATCCAATTGTTTGTACTCCATAGGGTTCAAGAACAGCTTCTAATTTAATTTGGGTATGTCTTTTTTAGGCGTTTTTCGGAATTTTGAGGTGAATGCTAACTTAAGTACATTTAACATAAAAATAATTATAGCTACGATGAAAACAAATCATTAAAAACGCAATACAAAAACCGGTCGATTTCTGTATCCCCCTACTAAAAATGGACTATTCCATCTTGACATCTTCCGGGTCAGAGGTGAACTCGGGTGCTATTGTTATGGCTAGCTGTTTGCGCTCGGTCTATTCATAAATCCGCAGAGAACCCCGCTGTTTCAAGCCAAATTAATGCGGCCGGAGGATTGTATTGTGTGTTTTGTGTCCACCACTCGACGGTGAGTCGTTTGTTTTATTTATTTGGGTTCCTTTTATGTAGAAATGCGGTGGCGACACGCCCGTGTATTTGAGATTTAAAAGTGGTCTTAGGGATTAAAAGATCATTCTCATTTTGTTAATTTTGTGGCCGAATAGAATATATGTACGTAAAGTATTAAATAAATCCTTTGATTTTTGTAATTTCATCCTTTTAGGATCATTTTAGTTACTTTTCATTAAATCTGTTGACTGCCTATAGAATTTTGGAATTGGTTTAATTTATTTTTCGGTTGCGCAACAAAAAAGAAATTACTATTTGTTTTTTGAAACAATATTGAAGTAAATTAAGCTTAATTGACTCTTATATGAATTAAACTTGGATACAACTTGGAAGTGCACTTTAAAACTTGATCTCTAACTTTAATTTTACCTGTACTGTTGATGTGGTCTTTGAATTGAAGTTATAATAAATTAATAATGTAATAAACTTTATTTGTATAGCACCTTCCTGCAATGCCTTGCATTGACCAAGGTGCTTAACAGATATAGGATAATCTAAAAAAATAAATACAAAGTATGTGCATGTGTAATGAAGAATATAATTTGTACGTGCAGCTGTTAATACATGTAAAGTTTTTTTTTTTAATGTTTGTTGCTCTTTTTGCCAACTGTGATGTTTCTTCTGTCCAGGACTGTAAATATCCAGGTGGGTCAGGAGGAGTTAATGGGAAGCTGCTGCTGTGACGTAAGAGGTAGGATAAAGGTGTATAACAGTTCATGCTGGGTTGGGGCGACCGTGGCACAGTGGTAATGGCAGTCGACCCCCGATCGGAAGGTTGGAGGTTCGAATCCCGCGTCCGCCCACCATGTGTCGTTGTGTCCCTGGGCAAGACACTTAACCCCGAGTTGCTCCCGGTAGGTCTGGATGGCGCCTTGCAAGGCAGGCTACCACTGCCGGTGTCTGAATGAATGGGTGGATGGCTGGTATTGTAAAGCGCTTTGGGGCTCCTCACAGGGGGCTGGAAAGCGCTATATAAATAAGCTCCATTTACCATTCATGCACCGCTAGTTGGCAGTCTAGTGCAAATATTGCATAACTTGTTGGCTAGCAATTGTTGAATTTAATTAGCGGTTTAGAATTAGCTTTCCCTAATTTTCATAAGACATTAGTGCTTTTGAAATTGCGGACCTAAATAAATTAATTAGTGCTTTAGAAATAGCGGAACTAATTTTTGGATTAGCGCTGCCCAGCACTGAGGTGGACGAACACGAGTCAGAGACAGATTGGACCAGTTCTTCTCTCTGTCAGTCAAACTGTATTCAACCTTCAAGTTCTTCAACCTTCAAGTTTCCTACGTCTGACAGAAAATGGTCAGTGTAAGATTAAGTTGGGAATCATCTAAAATATCATAGTAAAAAAACTGAGGCTTCAACTTTCAGTCTCTGCTCTATTTGGTTCAAATACTGTAAATCCAGCAGAAACTATACCAAAAGACTATGTTTCACTCTAAACCTTTATTTTTATTTTTTACGTTTGTTTTCTGTCTGGTTCTCGCTCGAGGTGGCTGCTCCTGCCTTCCCTCCACTTCGCTCTGTGTGTCTGAAGCGCCTGGTACACATCTCCCGAACAAAACTGTATGAAAAATATACAGTATTATATATATATTGTGTACTGTATATATATATA